>OMPA01114520.1:0-14812 GCA_900312635.1 Pollachius virens
GAAACACGTCAACACGTGCATCACGCTTTCCTGTCTGCGGCCAGAACTGTGTCTGTTGCAGTGTAGTCTAATAAATTAGACTAAAGTAGACTTGCTAGTGTAGAAATACAACTTATTTAAATCACGATCTGAAAGCTTGGGACTACGTTTCCTCTGTAGACTAACTTCCCCCTGAAACAGGAGTCATAACTCTGGTGATCTTGGTTCCCGGCCCAGGCTCTTTGCCGTCTGCTATGTTACAGTAGGACTGCAGACCCCGGGTTAAAGCAGAACACTGCTGGCATGGAGACGCTCACCTTGAGGTAGTTGAGGTGGTAGTCCAGCAGCACTTTGGCGTTGGAGATGCTTTCCTTGGTCCCCACAAACACAAAAGGCACCAACCCCTGGTGTGGAGAAAGAGGGCGACAGGGAGGGGTTCAGAGAGTACAGTCGGCACCATGTGACCCACATGAGCAGCTGGGTTCGTTTGGGTCCCGGGAGTATGGGGCCCGCGCACCTCATCGGACGGCGGGCTGGGCTTCTTGTCGTTCTCGGGCTCGATGCGGACCCGCACCACGCCAGACTTATCCACCACCTCCTGGATCAGCTTGCCATTCTTGCCAATCACCTTCCCTGTGAGCAGCAGGCAGAGGCAATCACATGCAAAGGTCACCATCAAATACTAAAAATAGGTTTTCTGCTTCATAACTGTGCACATGCACGGCAAGATAGTGCTTCACGATTAAATCTGATCACAATCGCGATATCAGCCTTTGCGATTGTATAACCGCAAAAGGCTGCGATTTAATAAAAAAATAAAAAAAATGTTTTTTTTTAATGTATGTTATTTATTAATTATTTTATTTAGTTGTATTATTGAGAAAACCTAACAAGTTTGCACAGCAGAAATGCCTTAATTATTAATTTAATTCTGTAAAATATTGTTATTTTGAAAACAGTACTGTACACTTTTTTTAGTTTTTTATATATTTTTTACGCTAGTTTAAGTTTCTATGTTTAAGTTGAGAAAGAAACATTTAAAAATTATCAGCAATCTGTGTGCATTTTCCTTGATAACCAGGCAAGTAGACTCATGACACCAAATCGCGATAATGTCCACAATAATCGCAATATGACTGTTTCACCAAATCGTGCACCACTACAGCAAAAGCGATATTTTTTTCACAAAATTTGACCTGCACAAACTATACAATATATGAAACCCGGGCCTCCACTGATTCATACAGTCCAATCCATATCAGTCTATGAATGAAACCAGCTAATAACAAAAAATAACAAACTTCCCCTTTTCTTACAACCAAAAGAGGTTGTTTTTGTCCTCAAAGTCGAGTTTGATTGCATATAACCACAATAAACAGATAATCAAGTGTCTGTGCCCACTAAACATGGTATTAACAATCAATGAAGGTTTCTGAGGAAATATGTACGCCATTTCGGGGGATGATAATATAACGGGCTGTGACGTGATACAATGTGAGGATCTGATGAAAAGCTGAGTTGAAATCATATTTAAATGTCTCTATAGAAGTTATAGATCAACCCTGTTGTCGTGGGTCCGGTCCGTTCCACAGCAACAAGGGTCTTACTTACCGACTAAAAGCCTGGGAACTTTGATGACGTCTTCGGAGAACTCTAGGAAACTCCTGGCTTTACGCACGGCCTCCTGGTCCTGAAAGCACATGGTATGAGATGAAGCCACTGTTCCAGCTTGTTCCAGGGAACATGTATTGCTAGGACGATGGCCAGCTGACGGCCAATACAGGTGGCACCATGACACAACAGGTGACAGACCGCCCGCTGGCTGCGGCACTCTCCAATGACGAGTCAAACGTTTAAAGGGGACATATTATACCACCAGATGTGAGTGTGATTAGCCTTATAGGTCAGTCTACCAGCCTACCCAGTGGACTGAAGTAAACGTTGCTCATCTATCCAGCACAGATCTAGGTGGACACACCCACTAGTGATTTCATATGGGGCAGATTTTCCAAACGGTTTCTAAGGCTAATCACACTCACACCTGGTGGTATAATATGTCCCCTTTAAAAAGGTGCTGTAGGTCAAATTTAAGAGCTATTCTTTGAGTGTAATTTGTTGGAAATGGCATAGCGATCTGTCGGTTTTTAGCAGCTGAATTGCACTGTGAGAATATCCACCTGTTTCTAGTTGACAGCTCATGCATCTGAATGAGCCACTTTTTTAAGGCTCCCAGCTGCCCAATCAGGGCATCTCTTCTCTGATTGGAGCAGAGAGGGAGGGGATGTTCCATTGTTTTTTATCTTGCTCTCACTTCATTCTGCTCTCTGCCTTTACAACTCTGGCAGCATGAACCCTAGAGCGGTCCGTTCTCCCCTGCTGTGCGAGGGTGCTGTGTGTACGTGTGGGCGACCCCCACCTCTCCGTAGATGTGGAAGGTGCAGGTCTCCTCGTCCAGGTCGATGGTGGTCACCCCGGGCACCTTGCGGGCCTGCTGGATGTTTGCGCCGTGCGTCCCGATGGCCAGACCCATCAGGTCGTCCCGCACGGCGAACTGCTCGTGGAACCGGGACGCCAGCTGCCTGGAGCTCTGCGACCACGCAGAAGGAACATTGTTGTTCATGTTCAGCGTTTAGGGCCAGGCACTGCCATTGTATTTAAACTAAACGGTCTCTTCCGGGCCCTTTATAGTCTCCATGAGTCTCATTGCGGTTCTTGCGAGTGTTCCTGCGTTCCAGAGGCCTTTATGGCCTTTAAAGCCCTCGTCAACCTGACGAAAACTACAGTGAAAAGAGCCAAACATTTGTTTCTTCCCCATATACCTTTTTAATATATATATATATATATAGATGGAACTTCAAATGGGCATAAAGGGGGATATCCTATGTTCAAGTAAAATTGCAGCGTTTCCAACCAAATTGATATTGAGTGGCAGGGGAGATGCCTCAGAGGAAGAGCCAAGCAGTGGCGCAGGGCTGCCCGCTGAAACAGTGACAGTGGAATCATCGTTTGCTCTCACTTTACCGATGGGGGTTGTGCCTTAATCGGATTTGAATACCATGAAACATATTTATTGTATTATCTCATAAAGTATACCAGGCTTTTAGATGCGTACCATTACTGTTCAATTGAATGCAGATGCTGGCGTCAATGGATGTGCAGTCTCATCATGTTGTGAAAAGGTCATTTGTGGGTTATTTAGTGGAGGCGCCTTGCCTATAGAGGGCTGTGGGACACCCTGATTTAGCACAAATTATATTTAAAATAATACCTCCAGTTGTCGACTGGCCTCCTCGTTGCGCTGCATGAGGGACATCTTGGTGCGCAGGCTCCTGAAGTGCATGTCACTCATCATCTGGGCCCGCTTGGCGCTCACCTCGTTCACAGACTGCAGACCAGAGCCACCAGTTAGTACCCCAACCACAGCATGCGTCTCGCACATGGCTAAACACAAGTAAAGGTGGGTCTCATCCATAGAGGGAACCATCTGTGACGTGTAGCCACAGGGCCGTGGGCCTTTGGCTCTGGTGGAATGAGACGAATGAGAACTGACCAGGATGATGAGCTGCTTGGCGTCCGAGTCGTACGTGATGCTGAACGCTCCCACCGCCTTCTTGAAGTCCTTGTGGGTGGACTCCTTGGAGCACCTACAATGCAGAGAGAGAACACTGAATCCGAGTAGATCACACAATGCACTCAGAGATCGACCCACATTGTAATCCATCCATATGGAAAACGACAGATATAGAACATTGTGTTTGCATTGCAAATCCTGCATAAAATGTCATAAACAGCTTATGATGCAAGTAATGTTCTGAGAAGAAAATGTACTTTCAAATGTGAAGCATGCACCCTGTTTAGGGACTACACCAGTCAGGGGGACCAACCAATGGCAGCCTGCTCTCCTTGCTTCACTAAAACTTCAGATAGCATAGAATCAGGCCAAATGACTTCCCTGGACAGATTCTTCCGAAGAAGAGCAAGGAGCGTGCGTGCACCAGCCATGAAGGGCAAAATGAATATAGCACCTTTCCTATTCAACACTCACAATGAGCTACTACTACTACTTCAATGAGGTACTATCCCAGGTCACGTTCACCATCTATTGCTGCTCATCTCCGTCCTTTCCTCGCCCTTCTCATTAACCCCTCTGTCTTAAGGAACCACCGACCTGCCTCTCGCCTCATCTCCAAACACTTGAGCGTGCAGTCTTTACCGAACTCCCTGCCAACGTACACCTGTACAACCCCCTGGTTCCTCACCAGTCTGGATTCAGGTTTTTATCACAGTCTGAAACCGTGATAAATCCACGACCTCTCCTCAATATCGACCACTCTATAGTAACAAGGAACCTGGGTGTGACACTGCATGACCAGCTGTATTCACGTCAATCATCGCTGCGACCTCTGCAGCTCCACCAGGATGCGGCACCCTGGCTTGTCTTCACCATACCGAGGTTCTCCCACACTACACAACTCCTCTGTACCCTGCACTGGCAACCGGTGGCTGCTCCAATCAGAGTCAAGTCACTGGTACTCGCCTAACATGCTGTACCAGCTCGGAACCGTCCTACATCCATATATGGTCAGTACATACACCCCATCCTGTCCACTACGCTCTAGGACTGCCACACGGCTTGCTATTCTCTCACTAAATTGGGACCCCAGCCTTCCCTCAACAGAGTCTTTATGGATCCCTGTCCTGCCTCCAAAATGGAGGAAAATGCTCCCCAACGACACCAGGAGAGCTGAAAGTCCACCGAAAATGTCCGCTGCAGGTTGAAAACTCAAAACTGTTTGCACTGCATCCTGGCCCATGAAGAAAATAAGTTTCTGTATCCCTTTTTCTATATTGTAGCACTTAGAAGCAGTTTTCTTATTTAATTAAATGCATGGACTCGAATGGTTTGTGCACTTTTTGGGTTATATTTGGGATATCTTCATTGTTGAATGCTCTTATTGTAAGTTTCTTTGAAAAAAGAAAAGTTGGCTAAATTAATAAAATAATGTGATACTTCGCTCAGTATGGAGTTTGTGGATTTAAAAACGGTGGATCACCACACAACTACTGTACGAAAAGTCTTATCACAAAGACCAAAGTTCAGCTGCTGTTTACATGTGTGCCAGCTGCACCCATGCCAAGTGCACTTTGGCAGAATAGGTACCAGGAAGTAATTTTTACAAATGATGCTGGCTAGGAAGTGAAGCCTGGAGAGAGGGTTACGGTGGTTTGATCACAGAGACCGCTATTGTTCAAGTAGCTAGAAGAACTTCGGGGGCTGGAAGAGTTTTGATTTACTCCTTCCTGGTTAGCTACACTGAAGTCAGGTTAAATAATAAAACTGAAATTTACTCTATTGTGCCTTTGTTGATCTGTATTGTTTGCAGAGGTAACGATACAACAAAATCCTGACATTTTTTGTCGACATCCGGAATGAAAAATTGCCATTAAAAGAAAATGCAAAGTAAAATGTAGATCTTGCACCTGCAGCGGTGGGTGTGTCTGCATGCTTGAGGTGTGGGAGTGAAGGAAGCCATGTGTCCCTCTCTAAAGCATCCTTCCCTTCTCTGTCCATGCACTGCAGCGGTGTGTGTGTTTGCAAGAGGTGCGCGAGGGCAGTGCTCACATCTGCCGCAGGTCCTCGGGCACGTCCAGGTCGATCTTCAGGAAGGTGCTCTTGGTGGCCGGGGTGTTGGGGTTGACCGGCCGCAGCCGCTCCAGCGTTACAATCTCGTTCAGCGTGGCGTCGCAGGCGGCGTACTCGATGACGTAGAACTACGGAGGGAGGCCAGAGAGGGGCGGCAGTTAGACCACAGACCCCCTGGGCCTCTGATCCCAGTGGCTTTGAGATGGCTTGCGATGGCAAGAGAAGAAGAACGAGGAGGGAGAAAATAGACTAGAGGCTATAGAAGCAAAACCACTTGAGAGAGGAGAGAGAGGGATAGAGAGAGGAAGCGTATGTATGATTAGCCCAAAACCAAAAGAGTCATCGGGGCTACAAGACACCAGCCTATCTGACATGACTCACCGAATAATAGTTCGATTTTAAAACAAAACTAATGGATATGACAAACAGAAAAATTGACCTAAATCATGTTTAAATCACTAGACTGACTAGAATGTTCACGTCAAGACGTCGATGACCAGGGAATCTGTATACAAATATTTCCACAGTATATTTTTATCCAACAGATGAAGAAACTGTTTCAGCCGGTTTATAATAGTTCTGTAAAATATAATTGGCTTAACAAAGAGGCTGGCCCAGCGGACCAAACTAAAAACCTAACATAGGTTCAGATATACCACACTTCAATGAAGACATACCTCTCCTTTGACCATGCGAACCTTGGCCAGCCACCATCCACAAGGTTCCTTGTCATTTGCCCTGGAATAGACCTTAGAAATAGAAAACATAAAGCATACATCCAACTTATCAGGCAAAAAATCTAACATCTCATGGTTGGTTTAACGAAAAAAAAACTGATTCATAGCGCTGATACAAAAAATTCAATCTGACAGTTTTCTCAGGGGAACCCTCAGCTAAGAATAATGCTGAGCAGTAGAACACCCAAGGCTGCTCAGGTCCTAGTTTCATCACAGAGGCAGCACTCCGTCGCTTTTGTAAACAACAACATGACGACATGACAACACAACAAGAGAAGACGGGCCGCAGAATACATGGAGGATCCTACCTCGACCTCGTCGTTCTCGTTGATCTCCTTGAGGAAACCCATCGGGGGAGGGAAGCGAACGTCCTGGAACTGGATCTGGCGCTCGGGCTGCCAGCTGGATTCACACGCACAGAAAACCAATTAGTTCACAAGCATTGGATGATGGATCGCTGAGCGAGATCATGGGGAACAATGTGTGTGACTGCTTGAGTGTGTGTGTGTTACTTACTTGTTCTCAAACGCCACAGTCACAGTTCCCTCGTGAACATCTTTTATGAAAGCCTGCATGACAGCCAAATACTCACGTCAGCCAATCAAACACACTCAAAAGGCATGCACTTATTACCCATGGTGAGTGTCAAGCGCATGTTTTGCCATTGTCTTAAATACATGTGACTCATTTCCAACAGCTTCTCCTAAAAGCAAGTTATACTGCATGTCTAGTGCATCATTCATACATTGCATCTTTAGAGGTTGACTAGAACGCTGGGCAGGATTTATGGTCACACGCACACACACACACACACACACACACACACACACACACACACAGACACTTCTAATGAAAACAATTTGGATTACAGCTCTTTTTAATTACTTAAGACCAGATCACTCATAACAAAAAGCAACAGGTTTAAAGCAAAGAATACCAATGGCTAACGAGCTGCTTGGTCGACAACTGGCAGGGTTGTCGTCAGCCAAACCGTCCACCAAACTTCAGAATCATACACGTTCTGTTTATGAAGACAATTACTGTAATGCAAGTGTGGATTCAACGAGATCGTATGAGCTACATGGTCATAACAATGAGGCCAGCTAGATGCAACTTGGTTCAACCCACAAAAGTGGGTTGAATCCTGGTCCAACTCAAATGGGCTCCTGGTCCCTTTGTTGAAATTCAGTGTCACGTTGTCACACACAACAACAGATGCTTGTTTATTCCTGCACACAGATCATGCAATCTGCAGGTTAACGTTGGGAGTTACACGCCTCCCACTAAAACCATCATCTATCCTGCTAAACCAATACACGTACCTCACTTAAGCTAGTTTGATCTGGTTCGTACTATGAACACCACAATAAACACATAAACAGCAGTTAGGTTCATAGTGATGTGCTTTTCTGGGTGCATCACTGTGTGTGTGCTAGCTGTGTGTTCTAGCATTTAGTGAGATAGCTCGCTAGCTCCTTGAAACCAGCGCTCATGAATGCAAAGCTCTACTCAGTACCAGGATAATTATGAACAATAAAAAGTGGAATTACCTTGTAGAAAGCCCCGCTGGTGCCCCTCACCTCCACCACTAGCTCGTCCATGGCGCGGATAGATCCTCTGGGCTCGCTCGCCAGCTAGCTAACTACCGCTAGCTGTGCAAGGTAGCCAGCTAGCTAGCTAGCTAGCGGGAAGCTAGCCGAGGGGGAACGAGTTTCACTTTGCTCTGAAGCTAGCCGATGTAGCCAGCTAGCTCGAGGTAACAGGCCGCGGTGACCCAGTGCGGATGCGTGTTTATATCCGGTCGGACCTGGTCCCTCAGACCTCAGGCGTTTCGGTTTTTTAGGTGTGTTTTGTCTTGTATTTCGTCATCGACGAGCAATTACAGGCGGAGCAGTCGCGGTTGTGTTGACGTTAAGTGGTTATTAGTGCATCGCGCTGCTATTGGCCATTGTTGCCAGATTGGAAGAGATTTCCCAGCATAATCTCGGCTGGGATTGGTCTGGGAAATCTATCCCAATCTGGCAACGGTACTATTGGCCGGCCGTTCCTTTCTTTCTCTGCCCCGTGACGTCATGGCTCCTGCCTCCTCCCACTGTGATAATGATAATAATATCAAAATACTAGTACGAATGGAAATACTTTAACCATGAGATCATTAAAATGGTGGTTAAAATATTTTTTTTCTTTAATTTGATTTTTTTGTTTCAATATCATCCTGTTTCGTAGATATGTGTGTGTGTCTTTGTGTGTCTGTGTGTGAGTGTATTTTTGTGTTTGTGTCTTAAAAACTAGATTAACAAACTACAATCATTTTTAGTCTTTCACCTTTTTTAAAGTTTTACATTATACCGCCGACTCACCAACATCTCGATAACCAGAACTTCGCACAAACTATATAATTGTTGTGTTACTAATTAGTTAGTACAAGCTAGTGTAAATATGCTTTGAAACTGATATAATTACTCAAGTTTATATAAAGTCATCCAAAATGCTACTTCACACAACATAGTTATACTAGCAAAAATGATGGAAAGGAAATCCTATCAATAATAGAGTTCTTTAATATACACTAACTTGTCAGTGAGTGTAACTCGGACCTATGTTTAGGCTGAAGCATAGTCTTGTAGGCTTGTGTCGCACAGCATTTATGTTTGTGCCCAAAACCACTTAAATGATAAAAAATAAATATATATTTTTTGACACAGCAAAACAATGTGTCGCTTCAAAGTTTAGAATAAATTAAGCCATCGTTTAATGGTATGATATAGGCTATGGCAAGTTTTGCTGTTATAAGGTGCTTGTGTCATAACATTTATTACATCTATTACATGTTGTCAGTTAAATCACATCTATTTTCACACAAGCACTATAAGCACTATACCCAGATGCAAAAGTCCCAGAATTCCCTTCTGTGCCAGATTTAACCTTACTATAGAACAGGATTAAATCCCTCCTATTGAGGCTTGAGGGGAATCAGCACCTCGGATAGCAACCTTTGCCCCATTTAGGAAAACTAAATCATTGATCTGAAACAGACATGAACCAATAAATGTGTTAGATTGCAACGCTCACCAACCATCGATTTATTTCCTAAAACAGCCTTGCAGAGCTACCTAAAAGATCATTTGGCACCAGTAGTGACAAGCTAAAGTATTCTGGGAAATTGGTGACTGGACTTTGGACTGATTCCTTTTATTGGCCCTTGGATGTGCTAAACAAGATTGACACTTTAGACCAGGCATTTGGAACTGGGTGCTGGTTGGAAGGAGTAATTCCTTGATACTATATAATTTGCCTGTATTTCACTTTGCACATGTGCAAGTGTGTGAGTTTGTGCGCTCATGTGTGTGTTCGAAATTAAGCTGGCTGTGGTGTGATACAGACACCATGATTAGCAACAAGGGGAATATATTATAAGATATTCCATGAATTATATGCTAGGTTGTAGTCTCACCGTAGTTATTCATTGCATCATCAGAACCAGTATTTTTGTCAAACAATTTGCAAGGAATTCAAATGCAAGGCGTTTGTCGTTGTGAACTGCTACAAAAATGACCAATAGAGAAATCCAAGAGCAAATGATCATTTTCATAAATGTACAGATTAAATCACATTGGTGCATGCCCGATTATAATGCAAACTTAAAGATGAGATAAATTAAAGATCTGTCTTTGCAATACAAACCTATCAGCATTGCAATGTTTCATTCAACCGGGTAACCCATCAATCTAGTCAGGGCAAAGAGGAGTTGAGGACTGAATTCAGCACAATCTACTTAACATATGGGTGAGGCTTAGAGGGATGCAGAGATACCATGTTGTCTGTGCTGCCACAAGGGGAATAACTTGCACCAGCATGTATTGGATTTACTGAAGAATGCTTTGTAATTGAAAAGTGGAGACGCGGAAGAGGGCAAATAAAATGAATGATCAAAGAGAAGACTCTGAAAGCAGGAAGGTATTGGTGGAAGTGCTTGAAGCACCATTGCATTGTCCTGCAAGACTGGACGATACTGCCTGACCCCGGAAGGAGAGCAAGGGGTGCTGCTGTGGTCTGTGGTGGGAGACAGGTAAGGTCTGCTGGTGCAGCGGCTCCGCCAGACCCAACCACAATCAGTGTGGTGGTGTTTAGGTTTTTCAACACACACATAGCTTGTATCTACCTCAAAGTCCATTATTGGTTTGAGGAGGAGTCGTGAATTTGGAAGTATTGGTCAAAGAGATGGTTGAGGGTGACTTGTAGGAAGCCATTGACCAGTGATGAGAGAGGTTATAGGAAGGCCAAACCCTGATGGATCAGCTCGGATCATTTGGTTCCCGCGTTTCAAAGCAGTTTTGACTTACATCCGCAAGATGAGCTGCAGTGAGAGAGGTAACGATGTACCTTGCAGAGGCACTCAGCAGCCGGTAGCGATGATAAGAGTTGATCATCAAATCATGAATTCATGTCATCGACAGAGTATACAAATACCTCTGGCTGGCTAGGTCCTTCAGTTCGGACTGAAAACAGTTCTCCCACATCAGGTGAAGAGGGCCTTGACAAAGCAGGCCTATCGTCCAGGTGTCTCGGGCCTTGATAGGGTGTCTCCCAACACCTTGTCCTCTGGCTCGGAGAACAAGGGATTCTTCCTCAAGATCCTTCCTCTCCTCGAACTGTTAGAATGCTTCTGATTCATATAATTTATTTTTGTTTCACGCAACATATAGTTTATTGACAGTTTTCAATTTTATATTGATTCACTTTTGTTTGTTTTCTGGCTGGTAGAATACATGTCCCACACATCAATGTTTCCAATGGAAGACAACATGCGTTTCTGATAAAGTGCTGATAAAGTTATCTTTCCTGAAAGCAGAGCACAAGTGGAGACAGGTTGATGTAACTATAAGTGAAGGCAGAATAACGACAGGTTTTCTGATTGGAACCCGTTGTGTCACATGGTTTGAGTTGAATCTAGTAAGTCAAAATGCATCCCCAAATCCCGGGATCAACAAAACAGGAAAGATAAGGATATGTTTACATTTTAATAGGAACACAAAGTGTCGTAGAGCTGCATATTATACAACGAAACCAGACCCTGGTTACTGAACCCTCAGAGAGGAAATGTTTCATTTTTTTTATTTATTTTTTTATTTTAATTTATTTATCTTTATCCGATGCCCTGTGTAAGATTGGAACATAAATAGTAGGCTAAAACTGCACACTAAACCGACAATCAATCACAAGGGAATATAGGGATAAACAACCACAGAATGGAACAATCTCTTCTCATCCTGAATAAGGATACAAAAATAATAGTTATATTGTAAAAAAAAACTCAACAAAAATAATTAAGGCTTTTGGGGTAATGACTATTGAAGAATATAACGTAGACTGGTAGCTGCCAGCATTTAGGGCCACATATATTTTCAGAAGAAGAAAAAAAAGACACAATACACAACACATTTTCTTGTGTTGTGTCCTTTGGCCCAATCAAAATAAAGGAATGTCACAACTCTAACATGTGTCATATGCAAAAATGCTAATGTAACTTAACATTAAACATTCTTTCTTGTAGACAAGCATACTCATACTTAGAACATAAATCATAGTTAATTCTAAATTATAAAATAAATTGGAGTTATGTATTATCTGCTTACTTATTCATATACTGGAAATGATTTGGACATTCACCAGTCATACATTTTATTGATCATCAATCTAACCTGTATTATAAACATTTAAAAAGTGACTTAGGCTGTACAATGCTAATCAAGATAGAAATCAAATCATCCTAATACTTTAAGATAATTCACAATGTTATTCTATTAAATTCTGTTGCATTCATAAATTAAATCCAGGCACATATTTAGTCTTTTAACCAAAGGGGTGTTACATTACATCAAAGGACTGGGGAGGTGAAATTGCTACAGGGTACGCACCCCTAACAAAATGGCAGTCTAGCCACCTCTTTCAGACAAGTATCTTTCAATTAAAACACCATCACATACTTCCTTATTTTATTTTACTGCATTGCTGGTGGACATATGACTATATTCGAATGTATTGTCATTTTAAATCCCTTTTTCTAAATCAAAGTTGTATTTCATGGTTCGAGACTGAAAATGCAGAAGGACTTCTTCCCTTGCAGTGTGGTGGTGGGGTTACCCTCTCAACGCTCTGACAACGCAGTCACAGAGCTTTGGTCGCGTAGAACATTACAGTAAACAGTGTGTGTACTTAAAGCGGTAGAGACGTCCGAGTGGATGCACCCACTCAGAGATTCATCTCCTCCTAGGCATTGGAATGAGTCCAGTGGCGCTGCTCCGGCACATAAAAGCCTTGCGTTCATGTGGATTTATGTGGGGGGGGGGGACCTTTCCATACAGTCCATTATCGTGGGAAAGGTACCACATTAAAAAAATATCCCATCAAAGAAATCAATGAGTGAACAAAGCTTATACTGGTACCATGTGTGTGTAAATGCCGGCCACTCTAGTGCCTTGAACATTAAGGAAGGAAAGACACAGCAATTCCAGCAGAAGTGCGTCACAGTAATGTCTTTTAGATTAAGGCCTGGTTTTTCACATCAACAAAAAGAAAGCCAAATGGCTCGAACATACAGCACACACCCCAATATCAAACAGGGTTATTGGATTATGTATTGGTCAATGAATGCCTATATTTAACGGAAACATCTTCATGCATACAGTTATGCCGAGCCGGTCATTAACGAATCTCAGACAAATCCTCTCTAATTTTTATATAGACCTCACTTTCCATGAGATCAACGTTTTTTCTCTGAGTCAGCTACAAGACAGATGGAAAGGTATTTTGGATATTTAATAAACATCCTTCATTGATACAAAGTGACTTCCAGTTGTCTTTCTGACCTGAATTGAACAACAAATTTCCGTTATTTTGCCGAATAGATAGTCGATTCCTCTTTGGAAAAAACAACCACAAATGTAAAATCTGTCCAAAAGGAATAACATGGCCTGGGTTGATCAATGAATGTAGATATTGCTCTGTAGTAACGTTTCAAGGTGAGTGTAGCTCAGGGGAGCTCAACAATGGGAGCAGATAATGATGGATCGACCAGCCTTGACAACCCTGCTTCTAAGGTAAATCCTGCTGCTTTGATAGTCAATATGTCACGTACACTGCAATAACCTTTCTTTATATTCAGTATTTAGAAAGGAGCTTGACCCTCAAAAAAATGTCCCAAGTGTTGGACATTGTAAATCTTGAAAAACGGAAGTATATTGTAACTTGAAATGTGTTTGAATCTGCCCTGCCATTTCGGTGTGCAGATCTACTTGACCATACAAAAAATGCTGGGGAATTTGCTCCTTAGATTGTTCCTATCTAAAGTCTAATAAAAATTAATAAATAGAAAACAACATTTGTCCAAAAATTATATAAATTATATAAAAAAAAACGAAGACAAAATAATGCATTAAAAGACAAAATAAAATGGCACTGAAATTAACAAAGGTAATCTTCCCTTATTCTGAGTCCATACCACTGTTTCATGAGCATGGCCTTACAATATATGACAGGCCTGTCACCTCCTACATTTTGAAACCCCTAGGCTATTAGTATGTGTGTTATACATGTGTCTTCCTTCAAAGGAAAAGCTAGTAGAGCCACCAGTGAGCAAGACGGAGACACAGAGAGAAAGACTAACAGTAAGGGTTTATGAAGAGGGCGACTCCTTGGACCTGGGTATTGGTACATAGGCATAGTTTTAGTAGATATATGTTACCTCGATTATCATCTCCTCCTCCACAGAAACGACCACACCACGCCCTATTAATCATCCTTCATTAAGGACGGCTGGGGACCCAATATTAAGCTGCTTATGATCCATGCCTATGCTTTCTTTTCTTATGAATATCTATCATCTCCTCCTATCCCCTCTTTAAATAGCTTCATTTCCACACCTTAAAGGTGCTGCAGGTAAGATTTGATGGTCGTAAAGAGAGAGAGAGAGCCGAAGAGTGCAGAAGAGAGCAAGATTAGGACAATGAAAGTATGGCATTCACAAACTATGCTATGATACACAGTGGATGTGATTGGCAGGCAAGAAGGATGACCTGAATCAATCAGATTGAAATGAACCTTACTGTAAATGGTCTCATACATGCAGGCATGCAGACAACCAGAACAGAAACTCTCATATAGCATTTCACCAGCTAATGGCTAACGGATGGCTTCGGTAATTCAAACCCATGACAAATTATAGATCTTAAATCTTACCGACAGCACCCTGAAGAAGATGTCTCCAAACCTGCTATGTCTACTCTGTCATAAACCACCCCTACCCCTGCCTTTCTCTCTCTCTCTCTCTCTCTCTCTCTCTCTCTCTCTCTCTCTCTCTCGCTCTCTCTCCCTCTCTCTCCCTCTATCTCCCTCTCTCTCTCTCTCTCTCCCTCTCCCTCTCTCTCTCTCTCTCTCTCTCTCTCTCTCTCCC
>OMPA01114521.1:0-16318 GCA_900312635.1 Pollachius virens
TGCATGTCTGTCTGTCTGTGTGTCTGTCTGTCTGTCTGTATGTCTGGCTGTCTCTCTCTCTCTCTCTCTCTCTCTCTGTCTCTCTGTGTGTCTCTCGCTCTCTCTCTCTCTCTCTCTCTCTCTCTCTCTCTCTCTCAAACATCATGCAGCTGTTAGCCGTGATGCTAAAAAGGGAACAGAATCAGCATCAAGTGCTAATGACGGCTAGCGCCCCAGTCTGTCACTTTGAACATCAAGGGAGGAACATCGAGGCACTAAAAATGAACTTTTTAGGCACTGATGCAGAGAACTTTCTTCTCTCCATCATTCTCCCACTGTATCTTTTTCTAGCCCCCTGCTCTCTCTCTTTTCTATTAATCATCTCCATTGGTTCTCTGCTTCACTGTTGCTGTCATTGCTCTTACATCTTCCTCTTTATGCTACGCCTTTTGTTTTCCCGTAAACATCACAATCAATCTGCATCCACCTCAACCGTGCGAAAAATCAAGGGAACCATAGCACTTCAGGGCCTATTCGTGCTAGAGATATAAACGAAAGCCCCCATCTGCGCAAGATAATAGAACGCGAGATGAAATGCCCCAGAAGGCAACTGCAAAGCTTACAGTTCTGCAGACTGGATGGAAGGACCCCCATCCAAACCCAGCTCCACTGGATAGAAGGACCCCCATCCAAACCCAGCTCCACTGGATAGAAGGACTCAGCTGGAAGGACCCCCATCCAAACCCAGCTCCACTGGATAGAAGGACTCAGCTGGAAGCAAAGGAGATCAGTCACGATAGCGCCAATGTGAAATCTTACTGTCAGCCCTTTCCATGTTTATTATATACAATATATTAAGTAGGCCCATACCAAATATAGTAAATGTCTCAAATATTACAATACAGGCCTCAAGGCCTTACAGTAAATGCAATAACCGCTTTCTTTAGTCTGAGATTCATCACCCTGCACGCAGAGTAAGAGTTCTCCACAGCTTGATTTGTTATTATTAGTTTGTTCCTATAACTATATATGGCTCATAAGAAAGGTTAATGAAGGCTTAGATCAGGGGGGCCCAAATTCTTCCCAGTGGAGGGCCAAAATGTAATCGTGGGGAGGCTTGTGGGCCAAAATTTAAGATTTTCAGTATATTTAGTCAAATATGTGGGAGGCGGCTGAACAGGATAGGAGCTCAACAGCGCCACCCTACCATCAATGTATCACAATGTTATTCTAGGGTCAGGAATGGAAGTGCACCAATAAATAATAGCGCGCAGATTCCGAGCGCTGATGGTGGAAAACAATAATATATACAGTGGGTAAGGCGCGGGCCAAATAAAATCGGTCGCGGGCCAAGTTTGAACCGTGGGCCCCAAATTGGGCAGCCCTGAATAGGATGTCTATTATGTCACTACTTTTGACATCATGAATCTAAGGAGCCTTATGGGTCCTTGCTAATATGCAATCTTAATAATAATCATATATAATACAAACCAATAATTCAAAATATGTAAACTAGACATTTACTATATGGCTCTTACATACGGTGCCTGTTTATAATTTCAAGTCATTGTCCTCAGTTTGCTCTTATCAGTGTCACCATAAACCAGCCACTCCCTGTATTTTATCACGTTGCCTGTACAGTACTTAGAACCAGCGCATGATGGAAGAAAAGTTTTAAACAGTAAAGGGAAGCTCACCTTTGGGGTACTTTAATTTGACTTAATTTGATTATTGGCTGAAATGTTTTGTTGAGTTTTAGCAAAGCTTAAGGAAAGGGAAGCTTTGCCCTGAACACAGATATTGCATCTTTTTTTAATAAAAAAAAAGCTCTCTGACACTGTGTATAAACTACAAATATATTAATATATAGATATATTAGACAGATATACTACAGATATAACAGAGTTTTAATTAGACTTCTAGAGATGTGGGGGTCTCTTTACTCACCATTGTCATGGAGAACTTCGGTTCAATGGTTCAAGACGAGACAGAGAAAACATTAAACGTTTAGTTTAGTCTGATAAAAACAACGTATCAAAGTTTAGTTTAGTCTGATGAGACAGCAGCAGAGCAAAGTAAAGTGAACCTCAGCTCAGTCTAAAGTAATTTTAGTGAACCTGTTTCACCAACCCGGAACTTTTTCCTCGAAAAGTTTCGTTTCTCTGTGAGCTACTCCCTAAAGGGGAAGTGTAATGTTACATGCATTGTGTTTAAGGGGTTCTGGAGCCTCCTGCAGGCCACCACGTATAATGCAGCCCAATCCTGTAAATTTAGATGTAAACTTTACGTTCTCATTGGTTGTTTAAAGTCACATATTGTTAGTTTTCTGATTAGTTAAGAGGTAAACAGCCATGTTCATGTAATGCCAGCTAGGTTCAAGACCCCTCTTTTCATTTGGCTCCATCTGCCTGTGTAAACCTTGGAGAAGCTTTGTTTGTGAAATATTAGTTCATTCATGTTTATATGAATTATTTCTGCTTGTATTTCATAATATCTATTTATTTCATTTCATAGTCATGTTTTGCATTGGTTTATTTACAGTTTCACGTTGGAAGAAACAACTTGGACAGAAGGGAATGCTACATCTTCAATAAAGGGACGTACAAGTGCACATTGACAACATACTTTATGCTGCCTCGTCATTGAAGCTACCTAGCGTTACTTCAGTCAAGATAAGAGTGTATAGCTATCTGGTGATGGGTGCCTCGCCACCCGCTCAGGGGCCGGAATAGGAAGCCTTCACGACTACAAACATGCTCCTCCTTAAAGGGGAAGCTTTATATACAAAGTATATAATAATGTTAAAAATAATAAAAATACCACATTGTTAATATTTTCAATTCAGAGCTTTTCAATTTACTCAAATAAACTTTATAAAGTCACACAATACAAGAGTACGATTATGAATCTGTAAGGGAATCAAACAGCTTGTTCTTATACAAAAAAATACATTTGGAACCAGTTACATAAATAGTTCTCACTGTAGATCACAGAACATCAAAAATAAAAGTTGATTAAAAAACTCAACTGATTAACATACTCTGCATATCAAGAAGGTAAAAAGGAGCCCGATGTATTAAGACAGTAATTTTGTCTCCTGCTGCAGATAGGTGACCATTCCTCTGATCGAGCCCAAAGCTGTGGTTCTATCACAGTCCTCCTGACTCCAGCACAGGCATCAACACCTTGTCCTGAGTGTCGTCTGTGTTCAGCCTTCAACAGCAAGCAAACCAAGCAGCTCCCGTGTCCATAAGAAAATTGGACGAGCGAGGTCCCAAAAGATCAATTAAAAGCTGAACAATGAACTCGGTCTATTGATCGACACAGTCAGGGTATAAAGAAGACAAATTAGGAACCGCGTGGATTTAGACAGATCGGTGCTTTTATCTAATGCTGCAGAAGGGAGACGTTTTCTATGATGGAACTCACATCCATGCTTCACAGCGTCCTCCCCACCCCATTCAGACACTGACATTCATGGTATGACGGGGACTAAAAGGGGGGGTATTCCTGACTCCTGGACAGGCACAGAGAAGCCTGGAGCCCGGTCCTCCAGGCTGAGTGTGTTCATCCCACCACCGGATGTGACGTCCTCCTCCTCCTCTTGAAACATCCTTCTCAGGCTGACCCTGCTGTTCCAACCTTTGTTTTTGGCAAAAACGTAGACGCCTCCGAAGAGATCAGGAAATGTGGCCATCAAATCAATGTGCTCTGCGTCCTCAGGGCTGTAGAACATAGACAATATGAGTATTATAAATTATCATTTACAATAGTATCATTATTATGTTATAATCTATGGTGCTCTGAAATACATCGTATCTCAATAGTTGAGGGTTTCCAAATATCTGTAATCGAACAAAACATTACAATTTCATTGTATAGAAATGAACCAGGGTTAGTGAAGGTTATTAGTTCAAGGATGTCTGCAGCCCATCTGATGATCTTTACTTACTAGTGTTCAAGGAGGTTGCGTGTGAAGCGAAGTAATCCTGCAGTGTTCTCAGAATACTTCCCTTTGCCATCCATCTTCTGCACCAACTCCGGTGGAAACTGAAACAGTATCAAATCTCAGTCTCAGTCTCCCTCCCTCTCTCGCTCTCTCTCAATACAAATACACAGATACAAAGACACAAATGACTTGCGCTTCACCTTTTGTTTCCAGTCCTTCCAGCTTGCCTCCCCTACATCCCCATCCAGTTCATCCAGGAGGCGTTTGTCCGTCGCTTTGTAGTTTCTCACCTCCTCTTCATTGCCGATACTATACTAGGTATTCTATTTTGCTGATGGATGAGGATTACCATTAATAAACAAAAACAAAAGAAAAACTGATAACCAATCACAGCAAATTTCATGAAATGCGTCAGGGGTCAATTCATATTATATATCAAAGGTACGTAATACCTTGAAGTCGACCAGAAGAAGGGATGGGCCAGGCATTGCTGCACTGTAGGCCTTTCTTTTGGATTTTTGTTGATCATCCACTTCACAAGATCCTCTGTGATCAATCCTGGACATGTTCAAGAATGTACAAACCATCAAAAATGTTGCTCTCACATTTACAGCCTCTGCCAAAGGGATGATGTCCTCCAGAAAGGATGTAGTATGTCAACATCCCTGCCACCTACATGAAAAAGGAAAAATAATGAATAATGAAAGAAAGATATTCTACGTGAAAACACTCACCAATTAGTTTTTACACAACACAAACCTGTATGTCAGCGCTCATCTTGCATGGTACATCAACATCCTCATCTATATTCTCTCTGGCCATCCAGCACTTAGTTCCAGCTCCTCTTGTGCGCAAGGAAGTCTGACCAATGGGCAATCTTCTTCTTATGCCAAAATCAGCCAGAGGCGCCTTACCACGGACATCTGTAAAATCAGGATAATATGTATATTTCTTACCTAACAAGACGTTCTGTGGTTTAATATCCTGATGGAGGATTTGAGGAGTCTGGCCATGTAGCACACTCAAGCTAGATAAAACCTCCATAACAAGATTTCTCTTCAGTTTTTCTGTCAAATCAGGTTTTAGGAATTCTTCCAGCGTGCACTCACACAGTTGAAGTGCAAGGTAACCAAAGTTTTCATCTTCGGCAAAGTCTATGTATCTCACAATGAATGATGATCAAGCTTTGGAAGCCTAAGGAATGATTCCTCGTTCTTCAGCACTTGGTAGTTCGATCTAGACATTCTCTTCACTGCCACCTCAGTGCCATCCTCTCTGAGGCCAAGGAAGACCTCAGTTCCTTCGCTCCCCTTCGCAATGCAAAATTCTTCATTGTTCACAAAAATGATGTTTCCAACTTTGACAACATTCTCTGTTTTTGAAAGCTTCACTAATTTTTCACTCCATTTCTCACTTATTTGAACCCACTTTTGCTCTTTTCTAAATGTGGTGATGCCAGGTTGGAGATCATTCACAGCAGATTCCAGGACAGAAGTTGTGGAGAGGTCACCTGAAACAGCTGATATGGACTCTTCAGATGCTGCGCTTGGGTGAATTAAAAATTTCTGCAGATGCCTTAGACCTTCTTTGAGATTGTCATCCATCGTCATTTCTGCAGATGTAGGAATCTTTTCAGGCACAGAAGTTAACCCAATTGATGTAAAAAATTGTGTTGGGGTGTTCAGTTGAAACAAGATTTTCAAAAATGCCATAGGCATAGATTACAGTTGCTGAGTGATTATTGTTTACAAAGGAAGAAATTCCTGAGCTTAATTTCTCAATGATATCCAAATTCCAGTCATCTTTAACTTTGCATTTTTGTGTAATCACATGTGTAACCACAACAAAGTGCTGTTCTTTTGGAAACAACATTTTTGTGGAAAGCAGCTCAAGTAATTTAGGTATGAAAGCCAGTGATATGTTATTTGGTATCTCTGTCAAAGTGCAAAAGACAGAATGTAGATTCTGAACAACCAAAGGCTGCTGTCCTTTTAAAAGGTTTGGAAAGTGTTTCACAGCCTCCTCAATGTATTGGTTTACCTTATTGTTGTCCCTCAGCCACTGGATAGCTTTACTTTGGTATTCTGCCTTCCCTAGTCCAGTGACACTTAACACAACATCAATAACACTAATATGTGTCTGAGGATGCTTAAGCATAACATGATCAAACAACTGGAAAACCTCTTCAGGACTCTTTCGTCTGACTGCAATGTCCAGATCAACAAAATATTTAATTTCTGAACAGATTTGGACATTATTCGAGGCTAAACAATGTATCATATTAGACAACTTGTCATTGAAAGTATCACATTCAGGATTCTTTATAGGAAAGGTTGAAACAACTGCACCTGCGTCGATCAATGCTTCTGCAACATCATCTCTGTCATGGTGAACAGCTGCTTGCAGTGTGGTCATTTTTTATTGATTATTCATGTCATCAATTGGTTTAGCTTTAGCTGCCAGCAATTTATGCACAAAAGAAATTGGAACTTTGCCTAATGAAGCAAAATAAGGTTTCCAACAATTGCGTGAACATGTGTTTGGGTCTGCAGCTTCATGCAGGAGAACGGAAAAAATACCCTCCTTTTGAAATGCAACAGCAGCAATCAAAGGGGAGACCTCATCTTTTAGCTCCTTGCATGGGTAAAGTCCATTAATGTCATGTTCCTTCCGCAGTAGTTTGATTTTTTTTTTGATTGTTGCTAATTATACACTGAATTATTGGGTGTGTTTCGTTGATGATGAGCGTCTCTTGTTGTAATAACTGGATCTGCATGAAACTCATGTCTTCTGTTCACAATACCTGAGGGGTGATCTAGTCATTAGGTCAGTGCAATACCTGAGGGGTGATCTAGTCATTAGGTCAGTGCAATACCTGAGGGGTGATCTAGTCATTAGGTCAGTGCAATACCTGAGGGGTGATCTAGTCATCAGGTCAGTGCAATAGCTGCTAGTTCCTTAAATGCAATATGCAATACATTGTTCAATCAATCAATAAAACAACACAATATGAAACCCAGAGTGCCTCTTGTTATTTGGGTCACACAGCCTGTTTTGTGCAACGAATCTTTTTGTGCAGTTACATCAGTTATATATGTTTGTTTTATTTGTATTGGCTTCTAGTTTGAGGAGGTTGTAGGAATAGGAGTTTTTATTTTTAATAATTTGGTTGAAAATAATGTGATTTTGAGCATTCCCATGAACTGCCTTAAATAAAATGTGTATTTAGTAAATACTTATTGGAATGGATTCAAATTGGATGCGAGCAACGTGCCTTTATGCAAGTGTGAACATGTTCAAATATTGGTGTTTTCACAATATTGATTTATGGATTATGTTCACAGGTTCCTTGTTCAGAGCATTTCTGTATTACCTGAATGGCCTGTACTGCATTTAATCAGATTAACTATTGTTCAAATGTGTTAACAGTTACTGTTAAAAGTTTTTCATTTTAAACTATGCCCCCAGTTTTCTCTTATTACAGTGACAGTTATAAAATAGCCACTCCCTATATTATTATCACCTTGTCTGTATAGTATTTAGAACCAACACATAATAGAAGAAAAGTTTTGAACAGTAAAGAAAAGGTCACCTTAATACCTTAATGTGACTTGATTTGATTATTGGCTGAAATGTTTTGTTGAGTTTCAGCCGACCTTAAGGACAAGGAAGCTTTGCCTCGAACACAGACATTGAATCTTTTGATAATAAGGTAAAAGCTCTTGGAGACTACGGATATATTACAGATATATTAATATATATATATATATACATATTAGACAGATATATTACAGATATAACAGAGCTTTACTAGAGACTGACTTCTAGAGATGCGAGGGTCACTTTACTCACTCTTGTCATGGAGAACTTCGGTTCAATGGTTCAAGACGAGAACAAGAAAACATAAAAAGTTTAGTTTAGTCTGATGGAACAACAGCAGAGCAAAAAAGTGAACGTCAGTCTAAAGTAAAGTGAACCTCAGTCTCACTAAAGTGGAACTTTTATGTGATGACGGGTTTCGTTTCTCAGGTGTGTGAGCTCCTCCTTAAAGGGGACGCCTTTAAGAATGGAAACGTTTGTGGTTGTCATCAGAATCCATTGTGAGTCTATTTTTAGAGTGCTTTTGTTAAGGTACTCAGACACTTCACTAAGTCATCAAATACGAGGGAGAGAAAATAGCAATGGTTAAAGAAGTCTCCTTCATGCGCCTATTCTGCCAGTTAAATAGTACGCCTTAAACCTAATCTACTGAGATGTAAAAAGTGGTGGCGGAGAAGGAGATGGTTGACAGGAGGGAGTCAGGGAAGTTTGTAGGTGATGAGGACGATCAACGTTTTTCTGTTTCCCTCCTCACCTCAAAGAGCAAGAGCCACGCGCCTTTATTTTCCCATTCATTTTCCCAATTAGGCCGTGTCAATCACTTACCACTCCCTGCCGCAGACTATTTAAGCCACACCTGTGAAAGATTTATTATTTAACTGAATTGTGGAGCTGATTGTTGTACTTTTTGTTTGCTTCCTGGAAAACATACTCCACACACTACCTACCTACCTACACACTCACACATGGATCGATGAGCAACGTTTGCTACAGTCCACTGGGTAGGCTGGTAATAAATCCTCCCTGGGAAAGGGTTCAAAACGACAACTAAAGTAGTCCAAATGATAACGCCAACCTCCTTTGATGAGGGGGTAAAAAGTAACCCCACCGGGTCAATACTCCCATCGTCACCTCCTGTCCTCCGACGTCGTGGGTGTAGGACAGTATGGTCTCTGATTGGGTCCTTGTGGTGGCACACTGATCAGCCATCCCCTCGTTATCCCAAAGCGGTGCAGCTGCGACAGGACCCTCTCCACTTGGTGGCAGAGGAAGATGACCATGTATGGGCATGCCATGCAGCAAGCGATTCGGAACGTACCGGCCTTCAATTACTGAACCCCGTTCTTCTCGGGGCCAGATGCAACACTGTGGAGTGAAATAGTTAGCTCAGTGGTATGGAATTGTACAGTATAGTTGTCAGATCATTTTACAGGTTCCTTATAGAAAATATCATTAAAATGAATTAAAAACAATCGGGCACAATAACACTGTTTTCAGATAAATAATTTCTCCCTGTGGTTTGGCTTTGAGTCAAACCATTGTTTCTATCTTTACAAACTACTATTAGAAAACTTGAATGCACACATTGTCCTTAAATAATTTAAGGTACTTACATCTTTGAAAGATGAAATTTTTGAGGGAATGAGAGTGAACAAAAACATTAATAACAGGACACCATTATAAACATGTTACTTCTGTCAATTGTGTCAACATGTTTCTCCAGATAAACACTTCATGGTTTGACTTAAAACAATGTGAAAAAGATGATTACCTTTTCCTTCAAAGATTAGAAAGTATCTTAATTTGACATTTAGGGCATTAAGCAGATGCTTTTATTCAAAACGACTTACAATAAGTACATTTGTCAGAAGAAAGCAAATCTCTTGGATATGAAGATTGTAAAGTTACCTGTAGTTTGTCTAAATCCTACATGGCCTATGTTACTGTTTGTGTCAGCACTCCCAACGCTACCCGGAAGGAGAGATCCCTCAACTGCGTTCCTTCCCTGAGGGTTTTGGGAGTGTTTCCTAAGAGCCCTTTCATACATTGCATTGAGACACACACACACACACACACACACACACACACACACACACACACACACACACACACACACACACACTGTACAAACTATTAATAAATATGTCCGTACTGGTTTACTATGTGTGCATGTGTATTAGCACGTCTATTGCATGGCACATGGTAAATAATGAGATTACAGATTACAGAACCATTTTAGATTATAGTTGTAAATCGTATTTATTTTGATATTTAGTAGATCGTTTACAGTATCGTTTTAGAGAAACATTCACCAGGCTTAAAGTTAGTTAGTTTAAAAACGTAATCCGAACGATATGATACAGCCTGGATATCAATCCCGCCCCGGTCAAAGGCATTCCTTCAGCGTAGGTAAACACTCTTTGCTTGGAGAATGTCAATGTTGTATCACAAAAAATCTTTTGCTAAACATTCTGTTGAGGAATGCCATGCTGTTGCAAAATGCATAATTTTTAGATGCAAAAACTAGTTTGTGATCATACACTTGTTGTTATTTTCCACATTCATCATTTCGAGGGAAAGGAAAAGGTATTAATGACAGGAAAGGCATTTCAACACAGGCCGGTGTAGTTCAATACCTCCTTGTGTTTACAAGAGATGCAAATGCTAAATTCTGTCTCAAACTGGATCTGGATCCCAAGAAATATGTTCATGAATAGGCCTATGTAAATGCTAAATGATGCATGTGGTCCTCCACCAAAAACATCTGTTTATTTACTAATGAATTCTAATGTAGCTCCTATGATTTGTTACTATTCAACCTCTGAGTGGTTATTTTTCTTTGCACTACAAAAAATTACAGTAAACTATTCTACCTCTGGACACAAAAGCTATGCCCCCCTAACTCTTAATACATCATATCAAAAGTATGATAAAACAATGACTAGATACCACTTCCTGGCAGAAACCAAAGCTAAAGGTTTGTGCTTCGGAGACGTTTCCCTGATTTCAAAGCAAGGGAGTGTTTTGAGCCTTCCCAGCCAGTAGGGGGCGATGCAGTTTCACTGGGTTAGACAAGGTAATTTTACACTGATGAGCAACCACAATCCTTACTGTCTTGGCTGAACTAAAACAGAAAGTCAAGTATGTGGGATAAAGTTGGACCAGTGTCGTGCTGGTACAAACGTATGGAACATTAAAATCCTTGCAAAATTAATGCATTTTTATCATTCCATGCTCATGTAAGGCTGAAAAATTATTTATTTTGTTTGGCAGAGGATTGAAATGTAGATAGGTGGGTTTTTCAAGCCTTTAGTGTGTCAACACCTTTTTGATATGCTTGCACTTCACAACTAATGACAAGCCATGAGACTAAGCAGGTTGGACAGAAGCTAAAGATATCCAGTCTGATAAAAAGACTAGGATTCGACCTAGAAGTTTACTATTTACAAAAATAATACAGAATTAAATCATAACAATAACTTAGGACGTTTGTCGTATCCCTTCCCTCTACTTCTGCGTTTACAGAAAAAAGGAAAGCGCACGTGTAGAGTGGAAGACTTTGGATGCAATGGGGCCTGTCGCCCGGCTCTCTGGACACCCCGGTCGCACTCACAAGCTCAAGTCAATGATGATGTGCTCGAAGATCTGAGTGTTGCCCTTGAAGCTGGAGGAGAAGATAAAGTCCCTGCGGCCGGTGGATACCAGGGTGAAGGAGCGCGGCGCCTGGATGTACACCTCCTTGAAGCGCTCAAACTGTTTCTCCTGCGTGTCCCACAGGTAGATCTGCGAGAAGGTGTAGTCGCTGCCCAGCGCCAGGTAGTGGCGCTCCTTGAAGGAGAAGGGCTGCAGGATCATGGAGCCTCGCGACGGCAGCGCCTGGATCTCCACAAACTGCTTGGCGCCCCAGTGCAGCAGCTTGGAGTCCCCGATGTAGCGCGTCATGGCCAGGTAGAGTTCCTCCTTGACCCGGAAGTGTTTCACCGCCACCACGTCCTCCATGTTGGGGATCTCGCCTTGCTGGACGAACTTCTGGTTGCTGCGGCTCCACTGGTAGATGACCGGCACCTGGGAGCGGCTGGCCAGGATGAGGTGGGCCTTGCCGTCCACGTCCAGGAACTCTGCGTCCGTGTCGCGGAACCACTCGTGCAGGGACTGGTGTGAGTAGAAGCCCTTGTCGTTCCACTTGTACAGCGTGGACAGGCCCGCCTTGGAGCTGTCGGCGATCACAAAGAACCAGTCGCCGGCGATCTGGAAGGTTTCGATGTCGTTGGGCTTGGAGATCTTGGACACCTCGATGTCCTGGAACTTGTTGAATCTGCTCTGATCTTCGTCAAACTGGTAAATGTGGGAGCCGCCAAAGAGCTGGGCCACGATGACAAACACCAGGCTCTGGATGACCACAGCTTTGCACCCCACAATGGACTGGCCTGGAGGGGGGAGAGGGGCGAGCGTGTTCAACCAATAAAGTAGGGTGGAATATCATGGAAAAGGATGTTATGTTATGCACAGGCAACTTGTGAATAAAGCACATCAAAAAACTACTGCTGATATTTTGATACAAACATTGGCAATGAAACAATGGAGGTTATCAGTTCTCGTCAGGACATAACCACACCTGTGATATTGTCGTACGTCCTAAAATTCATCTCGATGTGGTCCCATTGCATAACCATGCAGCTCTCAGTGTTGGGAGCAGCAATGGCCACATAGACGTCATTCTTGTATGTGAACGTGTCCACCGACAGTGATTCCGAGGCCACGGACTGGTGGAGAGTGAAATCTGTGGGGAAACACAACGCTTTGAACGTACGGTGGGGGCACAGAGCACACCCCCCCTCCCCACACCCCTCTTACTCACTTATTAAAATGAGTACCTAGCATTGTGTAGCATCTTATCTTAGCTGTCTTTTTTGTATACGGGGAACAGGTTAAGCTAGCGACTGGCACTTCTATGAACATCCTTACTGTACCCACAGCCATATATTGTTGGGGGGGGGCTGAGGCTAAGAACAGCGAGAAGGGGACGCGCGGCGGCTCCGAGCCTCAGCTCCGGGGGTTTTGACCGGCCTCACCCGTGGAGGTACACTCGTTGTGCAGGCTGCTCATGTCATTGAGCCGCTTGCCCTTCATGGCCTCCGGCCCGGCACACAGGACATCGGACACTGTGGCGTTGGTGCTCTTCAGCCACGACATCAGCCACTTTGCCCGGCAGTCGCACTCAAAGGCGTTACCGCGCAGGTCCCTGGGAAGAAGGTCACGTGTGAGGCGATACGTCCGTAGAGCGGGGGGGCGTTCAAAACGTCCCGCCGTTCCGCTATTTATACATGCGGCCGTTTGGTCCAAAGTGACTCACAGAGAAGACAGGGATAAGTCATGGTATCTTTGACCTCCCCCTGTGGGATGGGGGGGTCAGGCCTCACTCTCATGGGTGCTTACAAGACGGAGGAGAGTGGATCAAACCTAGAACCTCATGGATGGGATTCGAACCCTCTCTGCAGTCGACTAATCCGAGCAACCCAAACAAAGCCTCTTTTTGTCAAAGCATAAAAACTACAACCATAAAATCAAAGTACACGCAAGAAAGTTGAATACAGGGCAGCTGTTGGTACAGCAGTCACAAAGCCAAACCTACAGCTCGATCAATGAGTCCAGGTCAATGAAGAGATCCCTGGGCAAGGCCTTTATTTTGTTGTTTGCCAAAGACCTGCAAAAGAAAAAAACGAATGAGACAATATGAACAAGATACAGGTAAGCCATCATTTTAAGCCAACATGACAAATAACATTTATGCAATGGATACACCAGAGTAACTTTCTTTAACGAATCAGGAAAAGGACAGTGCATGTATTCATGAAGATTAGACACTGAATGCTTGAAGCATTGCCAATTTTGCAATTGGATGTTTGCTGTTTGTTTCGGTCGACTTCTGTGACACAGAGAGTTCTTAACTAAAAGGATAATGATTTCAGTGCCATTAATAGAACAACTTACAGGTGAGTCAAGTCCCGGAGTCCCCTGAAGGAATACTTTGATGCCGTCTCCAGTTGGTTGCTCTCAATGAATCTGTCAAATATAGCGGCGCCATGTTGAGAATGATATAAGTCGTGTGTTGGGAAGCCAAATACAGCCGAAAAGGAAATGCGGCACATGCAAACATCGGATTTGATATTTGACATTGTCTAATTCACAACCTGATAGTTGTATGATCATCATTCTTTGAAGTCCATACACACTGCTCTATCGGACGGCGGTATCATGACTCTGAAAGTGACAAAGACTCACAGGTATTCCAGGTGTGGCAGGCCAGAGAAGGCGTCATCTCGTATAGTGGTTAGAGAATTGGAATTCAGGAGTCTGCAAGGCACAGGCAGGACAAGAATCACACACGGCCACGTGGCAAAACACAAAAGATCTGTTCGCCTTTTCATGTGGTTAAAACAGAACCAGATTTTGTAATGTAGCTATAGATTTCGCGTTGCATAATGCCACACGTCTTACCCACAGGAATTACCCGGAACACATCTACCATGGAGAATGATTAGCCGAATAGGAAGATAACATGAAACACATAACATTTATCAAATAAAGAAAGATACATAGTTCCATCCGATTCCTAAAGCTACTCTGCACTCTGTCCGGTCGTTTCCCTTGTTTCACAAACTTGCTCAGGCAGCACTTTTTGTAGCCGCTCCGGTATTGATCGCTGTAAACGAGGGTTACTCTCAGCAATCACTCGTGAGTGGCTTTTGATCAAAGCGTCTGCTAAATGACTACATGCCAATGTATTCCTATCTGCTTGAGTTAACACACTGCCCGGTGACCAGAGGGGGGGCCAGGCCAGCATAATAGGACATGACAGGACACAGATCATCCTTACAAGCCCAGAGATGACTGCTGACAGAACCGAGACCAGAGGGAGTCAGCATATCACATTGCTTGAATTGAAGAAGAAAAAAAAAGGTTTTTTTTTTGTTGTTTTTTCACCTCGCAACTGACATTCCCTTGCAGTGTGAGACAAAAAAAATAGAGACATTACATTCTTTATCCATAAGTGAACTGTTTGAATATGGAATTTGCCCTGGGATGCAGTGATATATTTGTTTAACTTTTCAAACTATAATTATAGTGCTTATTTTATTAATATATTCTATTTTTTTTGTGACACATGATGATAGAGGCATTTAAGTAGGCTACTGTGTGTACAAATATATTTAATATATATTTAATATATATTTACATTTTATATTTTTGAAATCTATATTTATATCTTTATTTGCTGATCTACCCCATAAACAACATCACCATTACAAATTCACACCCATCTGACTTATACCCTAATAACCTTCAACCATTGTTTTCTATCTATTGTGGACACTAAATAATTCTGTAAACAATGAAAAAAGTTTAAAAAATAGGTGTTGAGATTCACATTGTTTGGTGAACACGGGTTCAACTGGTCAGCAGAAGTTGAACCAACCTCAAAGCGCCGTTCAGAGGGTCTAAGGGAGCAGACTGATCCAGAGAACACCCTGTTCACTCACCACCGTCACCTGGCCTTTCAGACCGCCGCGGGCATCGATAGAATGATCCATTCCTGATGCGTTGGGCTCTATCCCCTCTCCCAACCGGATGGCACTTTGATTATGGTTGTTCTAATGTACACCGAGTTCCAACGCAGAACTGCTGATTCGGGATAACACTCAGCACTCCGGTTGTGTTGTTCGAGGAGAATCGTAAACTAGTCTGCCGTAGAGAGGTTGGGGTGTTTGCCTCCCAGCTATAAAGGTCCCCGGTTCGAAACCCCAGCATTTGCAAGATGCCTCAGACCACACCTTTCTCCACTTGTGATAGAAAAGTAACCGCGAAACGACTCAATAACACTAACTCTGTTTTAAAGTAGACTTAGATGTCATGATACTGTATAATATTGACTGTACTTTACTTTTTAGGAGGCTATTCTACTGTACTTGAGGGATACTCTATCGTTTCAAGTTGTACCCACCACATCGTACTCTACTATACAGTTTTGGATTGTATCGTATCAAGCCGTATTGTGTCATACTGTCCAAGAGTAATCGTGTTAATAACAGAACTAGTCTCTGCTCCAGGCCCACACTCAACATGGATGTGCCAAAACACAGAAACAACAACCAGCCATGTCATTCCTGATAACAATGAGCCTCGACGACTTGCAGGCCTCTCCCGTGAGCCCTGACGTCCACCGCCGGTGGCACAGATCAAACTGATTCCTGATGTGAGGGACGGCCAACCTAGAGGCTTTTGGTTTGGCTTCACCTACAAATCTGTTTCGAAGAACCAATAGACGTTTGAACATATGCTGATGGCCATTATCGTTACTGTTGTTGATTTTGAGATATTTTTAAGTGCTTTAGATGTTTAGTAATGATTTATATATTTTACAATGCTTTATATATTTCACATTGCTTTGGATATTTGACAATACTTTATATATTTTACAATGTTGTATATATACAATGCTTTATATATTTGTAATATAATATTGCTTTAGATATTTGTCAATGCTTTAGATATTTGACATTGCTTTAGATATTTTACAATACTTTATATATTTAACACTGTTTTATACAATGCTTTATATATTTTAAACAGCTTTAGTTATTTTACACTCTTTTATATACACAATGCTTTATATATTTTACATTTCTTTCGATTCTTGACAATACTTTCTATATTTCCTAATGCCAGATGTAGCTCTGTCTGCCCGCTCAGCACACATCGGTTCCGTTACTTTGGAGACACAGATTCATC
>OMPA01114522.1:0-10205 GCA_900312635.1 Pollachius virens
GGGGGGGGGGGGGATGGAAGATGGATGGATGGATGGATGTGATCTTTAAGGATTTGACTGGCAATCAAACAGAACTTATTATTAGTGTTGAAGCTAATCCTGTTCCACTGGTATACTTATTGGTATGCAGGCCTGCCATTTCTAACTCGATAGTTTCTGTGAGCTTCAACCATCTTATAGAAAACTCTTGGTTGAGTTTTCCTTTGCGATCAAAGTTAGAACTTGAATGAAGAGAATAACACAAGGTCAACAATGAGGTCTGGAGACAAAGCTCTTGCCATCTGCGCACACCGACCCTCGCCTTTCCACCCCAGCAATCAGCTGGTTCTTCGGTCAAACCGGTTTTAGATTCAAGACCTCAGCAAAACCAAATGTTGACAAAACAGCAGGAAAGAGCTTTCTAAATGACAAATGGTTCCATGTCGTCAACCTATCCAAGCGAACCGCCCTAGGACAATGTCTGACGTACATGGTTTATGGACAAAGATTAACTGGGGAATATCAGGACTGTTTCCTGCTCTGTGGCCCAGTTTGTCAGTCGGTGACTTTGTACTATTTAGCTTGTTGTTAAGGGACAGATGGGGGTAATGAGTCTAATGTTGTTAAGGGACAGATAAGGGTAATGTGTCTTATGTTGTTAAGGGACAGATGGGGGTAATGAGTCTTATGTTGTTAAGGGACAGATGGGGGTTATGAGTCTAATGTTGTTAAGGGACGGATGGGGGTAATGAGTCTAATGTTGTTAAGGGACAGATGGGGGTAATGAGTCTTATGATGTTAAGGGGCAGATGGGGGTAATGAGTCTAATGTTGTTAAGGGGCAGATGGGGTAATGTGTCTTATGTTGTTAAGGGGCAGATGGGGGTAATGGGTCTTATGTTGTTAAGGTGCAGATGGGGTAATGTGTCTTATGTTGTTAAGGGGCAGATGGGGGTTAGGAGTCTTATGTTAAGGGGCGGATGGGGGTTATGAGTCTTGGGCTAGAATGTGGACCGTGAACATTTGCAATTTTTTTCCAAGTGAGATGCCAGTCCAATATGACTTTTATTATGACCAGCAGGCATCATTTCGCTTGTTGGCTTGTAGGTTTTGTATTTTGGAACAGTGACTAAGCAGACTTCCAGGTTAAAGTCTATCTTATAAAGCCGCTCCTCTACACCCTTTTAGAGAATGGGAAAGTCATCCAATTTAAATGGAAGCCTGGATTCATGGTGAGGTCAATCTGGGTTCAATCCCTGATGTCCCGTCTGTCTTTAGACAGGTGTGAGCCTACACCCCTACCTGCTCCTGAATAACTTGTAACATTGATGACCTGTATGAAGTAAGTCACTTTAGGTAGAAGGGTCTCAATAGTGACTTCATAGTCTAGTCGTTAGTAAAATGATGGTTTGACATAATGTCATGAGTCAAACGTGGTGTTTCTGATTTATTTCTGTCACCAGGGGAACGGCATCAAGACCTACAAGTACAACGCCTTGACCTTCATCCCCCTCAACCTGTTTGAGCAGTTCAAGAGGGCTGCCAACCTGTACTTCCTGGCCCTGCTCATCCTGCAGGTACACAATAGGGATTGATGTTAACGTTTATTTTCCCTGGCCTTATCTACAGCGGATCTTAATGGTAACACTCCATTTTTAACTCGGACGACATTCCTCTATCATTTTGGATGGACCTTTAGCTGAACAGATCTCTGACATCATACCGAGCAACATTTGCATTGCTTTGCTTTGCATTTTCCCATCTGCTTTTAATATGGAAGTCATGTGATCAACGTACATGATGGGACGGGAGGGCGGTGACCTCTGTTCTACACATCGTCCTTTAGGATGGGTGGTTATGTGTGGGTGAGGTCTGGTTGGACCCCTGGAGCGATGAGGGTGGGTGGCTGATGGATGGATTGATGGGTTCAAAGTGTGTAACTCATTTGGACCAGTGGTTGGATTAAAGGGGGGGAAACTGATATATTTTGGTTTGTCTTGTCGCTGGAACGGATGGACTAGTAGATGAGGAAACTGAGTTGTTACTGGAGCATGCGTCGGCCTCAGGTGAAAGTATAATAACGCACAAGGGGATGGTTAAGTAGATAATGAGTGAATGTTTAGGCATTGGGATATAGATGTTAATTTGATGTTACTAAGGAGTTGGGTGAAAGCAATGCGTCATGTTTCCTGCGTGTGAGGTCCTCATGTCCTGTTTCCTGTCAGATCATCCCAGAGATCACCACCCTCCCATGGTACACCACCCTGGTCCCGCTGGTCCTGGTACTCAGCATCACCGCCATCAAGGACCTGGGGGACGACCTGGTACAAACCCTTAACCTGACCTTATCTTAGCTGCTGGGTGACCTGCTAAACCCTTAACCTGACTTTATCTCACCTGGCAGACGACCTGGTACCTCACCTTAACCTGACTTTATCATACCTGGCAGACGACCTGGTACCTCACCTTAACCTGACTTTATCTTACCTGGTAGACTAACTGGTACCTCACTCTTAACCTGACCTTATCTTACCTGGTAGACGAACTGGTACCTCACCTTAACCTGACCTTATCTCACCTGGTAGACGAACTGGTACCTCACCTTAACCTGACCTTATCTCACCTGGTAGACTAACTGGTACCTCACCTTAACCTGACCTTATCTCACCTGGTAGACTAACTGGTACCTCACCTTAACCTGACCTTATCTTACCTGGTAGACGAACTGGTACCTCACCTTAACCTGACCTTATCTCACCTGGTAGACTAACTGGTACCTCACCTTAACCTGACCTTATCTTACCTGGTAGATGAACTGGTACCTCACTCTTAACCTGACCTTATCACACCTGGTAGACAAACTGGTACCTCACCTTAACCTGACCTATCTTAACTGCTGGGTTAACTGATATTTAATCATTTCTGGGGTTATTTCCTTCACCTTGACATTATTTTCCAGAAATCTTTGAAATAATTAAGGGACTAATGTAGCCAACGGTCTTTCTAATTAGTCCAATGTTCAGGAAGAAAGCTATAGGCATAATCCGTAAAAACATATATATATTGACTGGCGTACAGTCAATATATGATCTCTAAAAGGGTTTGTTCTAGCCACTGACTGGCTCCGATTATTTTCTTGCATATGGAAAGGATTTTGTTCTTGTTTTTTCTTGTTTCGCTTGATCTGGCTTGTTTGTTGTTGTGTTGAACCAAGTCTCGCCCACGGACAGCCTCACGAGAGTTGAGTTGCAGGGAGAGAGCGATGGAAACGTGAGTGGGACCTGACGAGGGGAGAGGTGGTTGGTTTGGACTGCAGAGAGCCTAACTCAATGTTATCCTAAAGATTTGGGTGAGGCAGAGTTGAGATTGTAATGAAAACAGGGAACTCCTGGAGCAACGAAATCTCAGAGTGAGACTTCTCATTGAGCGAGACTTGGTTTGACACGGTAACAAACAGACCGGGTACCTCACCTTAACCATATCTTACCTGGTGGACGACCTGCTACTCTCCTTACCTGACCCTAACCTTACCTTAACTTCCTCTTACCATCCCCCACAATCCATTGAACCTTAACAATATATATATATTATTTTTTCTGTTTTGCCTCGACAAGTAGCTAAGTAATCTCAAAAAAACTCAGTCTTGTCTGATGGTGATTTACCTCTTGGGACAACAAGCGATGAAGATATTCAGACAATAGCTGATGGGTTCAGAAATTGTTACTCTCCACACAGACGGTTTACCTGCATGCAACCGAACGCTTCTGATGCCAAACTCGTGTCCCGTTGCTCACAGATTCTTCATTAATATATGGATATGTTTGTAGAGTTCAGTGGCTAAGTGACTGCATGCTGATGTCTGTGTGAGACTGTGTGTTGGCATGGTTTGAGAGCTGTTGCTTTGTGCTACAGGCCCGCCACCGGTTGGACAAAGAGATCAACAACAGGAAGACTGAAGTGCTTCTAGACGGAGGGTAAAACTTCATAATGTGATCAAATCCTGCAACTAGTACATTCAGAGTTTAAATTTTGTTGTAAAAACAAGTATTCGATCCATTCAGCAACTTCTCTAATGCGAGCAAAGCTTGTCTGCATGTAGATGAGACAGATGAAGGGTTTACAGGCAACAAACGAGTCAATAAAGCCTCCTTGTAACCACGGTTATCCTCTCCTCAGCTTTCAGGAGACCAAGTGGATGGACATGCAGGTCGGGGACGTGGTGAGGCTGAAAAAGAACGACTTTGTGCCAGTAGGTCAACTTCTTCATTATAATAATCATTTAATGTTTATAACCGCCTTTCATCTGAGCCGAGGTGCCTGACGCGTGGGCGACCCAGTCAAGCACCTCGACTGGGTCGAGGTACTTGACACACTTGACACACATTGATGGACCTTGAATAAGGATATTGAACCAAAGGAAATCCTTTACTTTGTTATTTTGCAAACACGTGCCTCTGGCATCGAGTATTATCCCAGCATCTGAGGCTCTTTATAGTTTGGATGTTTTACATCACTGTTTGTGTATAAACGCATATTTTTTCCGATAACTCATATTTGTATTGCTTTGCTGTCTTATGTATTCTTTATCAAATCGATCTTTTTTTTTTTTTTATTCGTTGTACCTTGAGCCGAGGAAGTGTGTCTGTGTGCTGTAAGTGTGCGAAGCCTCCTGACGCTGCGTGATCCTCTGTGCCCAGGCCGACATCCTCATGCTGTCCAGCTCCAACCCCAACAGCCTGTGCTACGTGGAGACGGCCGAGCTCGACGGGTAAGACCCACCCCACCAGATATTACCAGGGTCGGGCCGCTGTGCTTCCCAGACCTTGTGCTGGGCTGTTGGACTCAGGGGCAAGGGCTGCCCCCTCATGGACATCCCAAACCCAGCACCACTCCCAACCCAGCTCCCCCCTCACCCCCAACCCATCTTGACACTTTTGGGTTTCTTACCGTGTATGTGGGAGAAGTGCAATCTGGAGAATTTCTAGGGGGATTACAGTTGATTATTTGTCACTAGTTTGTCGAGGTGGATATCTTAGGACGTGGACGTCTCTGAGGAACGCGCTGCATAACGACCGTTGTTCTCCATGTTGAACCAGGAGAGAACATAAGCAGGCTCCCATAAGCTCTCCTAATGTGTTTGTGTTGGCCGTCGGTGGGGGATAGTGGACATGTTTATTGAACTAGGAGGTGGGTCAGGACCAACGCACCAAAACAAAGGGCCTGAGGCCGCTCCCCCATCGCTGAAAACAAAGGTACATAGCTCCGTACCGAGCCACTGATGCAACAAGCTGCTGCGCTCACGACGCCTCTACCTGTCCACATTCCAGTAACTTTCCATGACCTGAAGAAAAAAGAAACCCCCGCTTCCCAATGTCTAGAGTCACTTAATGACCCTAAGAAGTCCCCGAGGAGTCACATTTATAGAAAACATTGATTTGAACAGCCAACCTTTTGTGTGGTCGTTTGTATCTCATGGTCACCCAATTCAACAAGGTACATTCTAAAATACAGTTTTAAGCTACTTCCTTATCTCTAGATAAAGGCTTTTCTCTGCCTAACTTGTTGTTCTGCTCATCTGTCTTCTGTCCCGTCTGTCTGTCTGTCTGTCTGTCTCCAGAGAGACCAACCTGAAGTTCAAGATGGGTCTGAAAATCACTGACGAGAAGCTTCAGCAGGAGTACCAGCTGGCCCAATTCAATGGTACACAATACGTCTGTCTGCCTGTCCGTCAGTCCTATCTCTTTTCACCCCTCTCTCTGTCCATCTGTATTTCCCTCTGCTTTTCAACCCTCATTTGTGTTTTCCATCCTGTTAATTCCTCCTTTTTGTCCTCTCTCCGCATCATGTTTGAGTGGCACCGAGGCAGAGACGCTAAACAAATAAGTAGTACTTATTACCACTCCGGATAGAACAGGAAATGCAGAGGCGACACGAAACAAGCTTTTTAAAGTTCTCTTTAGAAGTCAGAAGTCTGCATCCTCACAGGGACACCGGTGAAGGGATGCTCTGGGAAAGTAGGGTATCATAAAAGTAGGATCATGGATTTGGGTAAAGACAAGGAAAATAGCGTTGCCAGTGTTCAACTGGCATTTTGTCATTGTGCACACAAACGCTACCCAATGCACACAATGATAAGCACACATTTAGCCCACTGTCTATCTAGAGTAAATAACAGTTTTGATAAGGTCTCTTTGTCCTAAGATTATGTCGTGTGTAGTTCTCCCCATGTAACCCGCATCTATGTGTGGTTTTTAAATCCCATTTGATATATTAAAGTAATTTTGATAACTAACAAAGTACTTTATTTCATGAATAAAGATGTATGTATTTCTACCGTCAGCCTACTAGATCCCATACTACATGCAGAGAAAAAGTTCAGGGCTACTTCTCACAGCTTAGCCATATATTGCTCATTTTAAGCTAGCGAGGACAGATTGGGTCTATGTTTGAGTTTGACATCTTTCTCTCACCTCTCCACAGCCATGATTGAATGTGAGGAGCCCAACAACCGTCTGGATAAATTCACGGGGACGATGCAATGGTCCCGACGCAGCTACCCTGTGGACCTGGACAACATACTGCTGAGAGGCTGCACGATCCGCAACACAGACGTGTGCCATGGCCTGGTGATATTCGCAGGTACGTTGGTCCCAACAAACACAGGCTTACAGCAATCGGTTTGCTGCCAGATGCCACAGTCCCCACAAACACAGGCTTACAACCATCAGGTAAGCTGACAAAAGCCACAGTCCCCACAAATACATGCTTACAACCGGAGGTTTGTCTGTGGTTTCTGATGGTGTGCTACCAGTAACGCGGCCTATACGGTTGTAGAGAAGGCGCAACATTCCATATGCTTTTGTTTTAGTTCTGCTGCTGTAAATGATTACGCCATTGAGATAAGCAGAAGCAAATTAGGATTTGCCATTCAATACCGCCTTCTTTCATCTCTGGAAAATCGCTTTGGACCTGTCTAACCCAAAGACATCACATTGAAATGATAATAATATTCAATGATGTCGTCAATACGTGGTGTTGGATAAGAATTCAATTTGATAATGGAGAAGAAATACCTGAAACCAATACACTACCAAATGATGATATCTTTCTCTTTACCAGGAAAACAGGGGTGTACAATTATCCTATTCTCATAACACCTAGAGGTCTCTATTGTGCCCAGAGACAGCATCAGATGTATCTCTTCCTCAGTGCCACCAGGAGGTGTTCTGTAACCCTGTAGTCTCTAAGTCTCATGACCGCATTTTCAGCTCACTGAATTGGATCCTAACTGAATTGAAGTGAATCACAATGGGGTGTGTCTTAAACCCAGGTTGGTGGTCGAATTTGAGGACAGGGTGTTAAAAGGGATAGCTGACGGTGGAAAGAGGCTGTATGGGAGCTCTGATTGGGGCTCTTATTGAGGTCGACTTGCATTGAGGGCCCCTCCTGCAGAATTGGTCGACCATCATTATTCAAGCCAGTGAAATCAACGTTGAATGTGGCCATTGTTATACCCTTCCCAAGGTGACCAGCCCGCGGAATTGAATGACCAAGAGTTAGGATAGTCTTTAGCCATTCAAGGCACTACAGGCTGCTTGGCTGATCCCTGCTGGTGGTGGAGAATACCCCCTGGGGAAATGCTCATCCCTGGTGCTGTTATTTTGTCCCTCGGTCCCTCCCTACTAACCTGCCTTTGGTAAACGGGGAGCTAGAGTTTGGCTGCTACCTGTAGCTCCATGATACTGGCTGGGATCTGTAAATAGAAGAGAAACTCCTGGTTCGATGGTTGCAATGGCTTCACAACTGTGTGCTGGAATCTTTGAAATCTTAATTTTCTGTACAGTTGTATTTAGTTTATAATTGTTCACCAAGATCTCTGTGCACCAGGCACTGATTACTGCCAGAGTCAGGTGGAGCAATTAGCTTTTGGCCGTTTATTATCCACCGCTTTGGCGGTTTATCCATCGCAAACTGATGCTCAACATTGCATCTTTAAACACCAAATAAGAACTGAAAACAAACTTTTGAGGTGTTTGCATGGCACATTGGTTTGAGGTGGCCTTCCTGCCCACATAATAATTCATTCAGACTCTGAGACAGACAGACAGACAGACAGACAGACAGACAGACAGACAGACAGACAGACAGACAGACAGACAGACAGACAGACAGACAGACAGACAGACAGACAGACAGACAGACCTTCCTAGTAGGCTTGCATACTAAAATAACATCTTACTTTGTTAACAGTCTAAACCAAGTTCTTTTTTCTTTAACGACTGACCCATCAGGATACAATATGGGTTGGATTTCCTTTTTGCGGGAAGATCCCCTAGATTGGTTTCCTTTGGGTTCGACTCTAGTATTGGAGAGATGCAAGCCTTGACTTGCAGCTGTAGAAGAAAAAACTGCTGTTGTTGGTTTTCGGAGTGCAGCCTCCTGTTCCACCCTGGTCTAATGTTTCCTGCTGAACTATGTGGGCCCGAAGAATGTTTGGGAGGTCAGTTGCTATTGGCTCCGCAGCAACCTCACCATGAAAACCTTTAGTCCCATCTACTGCACACCTTCTTCTCCGTGTCAGCCCTGGTCTCATATCCAAGCTGTTGGTCTTGAACTGCACCTGGAGCTCTACCTCGCTCGGCCGTCCTCACGCATATTCTGCATATACCAAAGATGGGCAAATAATTCAAATACTATTGTGCCACTCCTGTTTGATCAGACCACTGCCATGAACTGTCATGGACATGGTCATAAAACCAGCCATGAAGGTAAGGAAATAAGGAAGTAGGATTATCGCTCCCCGATCAAAAAGCTGTAGATCAACTAGGGTCCTTCCCAAACACCAACAACCATACCATCTAGAAGCTAAACGGATGGTTACAAACAGGCACACAAATTCATCTCAGACATTTATAATAAAGGGAGCAAGCCCAAAATCCTTCCAATTACCTTTTTTGCTACCATATAGCTGGCTCAGAAGTGATTTGTCAGCGAAGAGGTTAATTTGTTAATTGTTGGGTGACCATCACATCCCAAATCTGCTGAAGCAAATGTGACTTGCTCCTAATATAGAACCCAATGCATTTTTCCAAAACCTTTACAACTGTCACTACCGCCAGTTTGCAGTTTAGGCTTCAGAAGTAATGGCAGTAGCTTGGGCTAAGTTTCAGTGATGGTTTCCTGTGACGGTTTATTTGGTTCCTAGATGAATGCTAGCTAGTTTCCTGCTAGTGGAAGTGTAAAGGTATTTTCTTTCTGAGGCAGGAAGTGTTGTTGTATGAGATGGTTCTGGTGGTTCTATTGAGTCTGATAATACTGAGGTTGTGTCTCTGTTCTCTAGGGGCTGACACCAAGATCATGAGGAACAGCGGTAAGACCAGGTTCAAGAGGACCAAGATCGACATCCTGATGAACTATATGGTTTATTCTGTAAGTGGGATCACACTATTGAATGTGTCAATTTAAGTATCCCACCTTCCTAATCTGGACTGGGTCATTGGTCCCCTTGTTGCTCTCTGCAGTCCGATTTAACACAAGGCCTTTAACACTGCCTCTCCCAGTCTGTCCCACTGCTCCTCTCCTACCGCTCCTCTCCCAGTCTGTCCCACTGCTCCTCTCCTACCGCTCCTCTCCCAGTCTCTCCCACTGCTCCTCTCCCAGTCTCTCCCACTGCTCCTCTCCTACCGCTCCTCTCCCAGTGCCTCCTACTGCTCCTCTCCCAGTACCTCCTACTGCTCCTCTCCCAGTGTCTCCTACCGCTCCTCTCCCACTGCTCCTCTCCCAGTGCCTCCTACCGCTCCTCTCCTACCGCTCCTCTCCCAGTCTCTCCCACTGCTCCTCTCCCAGTGCCTCCTACCGCTCCTCTCCTACCGCTCCTCTCCCAGTCTCTCCTACCTCTCCTCTCCTACCGCTCCTCTCCCAGTCTCTCCTACCTCTCCTCTCCTACCTCTCCTCTCCTACCGCTCCTCTCCTACTGCTCCTCTCCTACCGCTCCTCTCCCAGTCTCTCCTACCTCTCCTCTCCTACCTCTCCTCTCCTATTGCTCCTCTCCTACTGCTCCTCTCCCAGTCTCTCCTACCTCTCCTCTCCTACCTCTCCTCTCCTACCGCTCCTCTCCTTCCGCTCCTCTCCCAGTCTCTCCTACCTCTCCTCTCCTACCTCTCCTCTCCTATTGCTCCTCTCCTACTGCTCCTCTCCCAGTCTCTCCTACCTCTCCTCTCCTACCTC
>OMPA01114523.1:0-11958 GCA_900312635.1 Pollachius virens
ATGTGTGTTTACCAGATTGCAGGAGATTGATGGTGTTGTTTAAGCTTGCTGACATCACTGTCATTTCTCACACAATTTACATACCACCCACTGCCCGGAATGATTCATTCATAGTCAATCTAATGCAGTATGCTGTTGAAAACTGCCAGCGTAAACATCCTTATAAAATATAGACATCTGAAGCGTTGTTTTTTTTTGCTTTTTGACAGCCGTCTATGAACATGTCAGCTATCATCTATAAACGTCCCTAATTTTACTGAAGGGCTTTCTTCTGTTACATTTTGGTTTTATGCTGTACCGATTCAAAATGCGAAAAATTGTCAATGATATTCCAGATGTGCTGCATGATTAGACAGACTAAGCATTGGCACCTACTTAAAGGACGATGGCAAACATTGAATAAAAGTTGACATATAAAGAGAGAAAAAAGGAAAAGAAAAATACTCACAACACCTACGTACACTACACTTAATACATTATCCTACCGTCTCCCAATAAAAATCATATGATTCATACCAACACTTCAGCTCAACAGGATCAAATGTCTTCATCAATAACTAATCAGACACACAGCTATCAGATATTCATTGACAGATCACCAAGCAACGTCTTTCATGATTTAAATAGTTTGCTGTCTGTTGTTGTTTCCTAACAGGTGCGCTGGCAGAACGACGACATGGACAACAACCACAACTTCTACTCCATTTCATCCGATGGGCGAGTGGTGTCCTGGACCCTGATCAAGGTTAACCAAGCGCACACGTCCATCTGCTTTGACTTGTCTCATGCGACTTCATCTGTCGCACCTTCTGATCAGTGATCATCAAGAAGGTGTGTTTGCTTACCGTTGTGTGTGTGTGTGTGTGTGTTTGAGCACGGGTTGAGATGTGTCCATGTGCCTGCAGAACGAGCTGGTCTTCAGCGACGTCATTAAGCTCTCTTTGGAGGGGGCCCTTCCCGAGTGCCTGGAAGTGGTGGAGCAGCCGAGCGTGGGTGAGTTCACACCTCGGACGCCCTCCTTATTGACTCCAACGGCGCAGGCTTCTTTAGTGCTTCCTAGTTTTGGCCCGCATTGCATCTTATGGATTACTATGGTTAAAGGTCTTAAAAGGGACGAAGTGAGAACGAAGTGAAAAGTAATACATCTCAGTTTATTCCAGGAAAGAGTCTTCTATTATTGTTATTATTCCAGGTAAAGGAGGCATTCCAGGCCAACACTGAAACCACATTAAAATCTGGGACATGATCCATCAATGCCAATTAGATAGTAGCCAGAGGTGGAGAGGCTAGTGGCGTAAGCATGCCCGATGCTCCATCAGATACTGGCACTAATCTGTTGTGTAAGCACTCTATATGCTAGAGCTTCGCTGGAAGAAAATAGGTACGGAATGGGAACTCAAGTATTTAATATACTGCTAGAAATGTTCCAACAAGAGAAGGGTATCCTCTTTTCTTAGACCTTTATTATTTTTTTAACTATTTTGGCTAAAGAATAGAGTTTCTGTTATCAATGGCAAGGAGGGAGCTTTTCCTAAAACAAATTTATAAATAAAAAAACTGTCAAATACAACTATCGACCAGATGTCGCAAAATGAAAAAACATTATGATGACTTCCCCGCGGAGGTATATTTTAATTTCAGCTGATTAGGGTGATAAAAAAACAATAACATTATAGATGAAGGCGCCTAATGGATATTGTTTTTGGTAACAGTGGTATGAGTGGAATAAACCTCTCCAGGCGGCCCCATTAGAGGAAGGTAATCTACCTCAGTGCTGGTAAGCCCACATTATTCCCGTTGTACATTCTTTTATTACGGGAGAGGTGGTGGTGATTTTCCTCACGCATAACGATGTGGTTAAGAAAGGAAACCTCATAAAAATACAAAAATCAATGGTCCCAAAAACAATATCCACATTTCAGTGGCATGTGGCTTACTGTTATTGATTAGACATTATGCTGTATGCCATATGTTACCCACCCATGTGTCAAACAACAGCTGAGTATCGCCTTGGGTGTTAGTGGAACCAACATGTGCCAGCTTCACACCACACTCTGTACAAGACAGATATTGCCCTAGTGGCACTCAATTCCAATCTGTATGTAAGTCAACAATGTGTTTAACATGTGTTTCACAGCGTGCGGTACCTCCTTTGACTTCCATCCGAAGATTGACTTTCTTTTCTTGGTCGGTACTGAGGAAGGGAAAATCCACAAGGTGAGTGGCCACCAGGCTTCTCTCATCCCTAGAAGAGGATAAGTAACAATGTGCTGTGATGCTAGGCAAGGGCACCAAGAGCACAATACTGCCAACTATTTTAAATCCCTTCTTGCTATTCTGCCATGGCCTTTAGGATGAGGTAGCTATCCTTAGTTATTTCTCATATTCCATAGCTCCTAGTCTCAAAGTATGCTGAAGCACCTTAGTAATGGCATTAGAACAGGTTTTGTCGAGTCCACAGTTCGTCTAAACTCTTTTTCACAATGTTGCTGCTTCAGCCATCAGAGGGTTAGCCTCAAATTAAGTTGTCCCTCGCCCACTACCCCTAAAGGAGATCGGGATCATCGCAAAAACTTTCTGCTGTCTTCCCGCAGTGTGCTTTTGAAAAATGGAAGCTCATTTTGTGTGCAGTGAAGTGCAGAAGAAGCTTTGCTGGGCTTGCACACAGGGGGGCACAATGCCCCCCATATGAGTGTGTGTGTTTTGTGATTGTGTGTGTGTGTGTGTGTGTGTGTGTCTCTCTCTCTCTCTCTCTCTCTCTCTCGCTTTCTCGCGCTCTCTCTTTCTCCCTTCGATCCAACTCTCTCTCTCTCTCTTCGATCACACTCTGCTCTTTATATTCTCAATGGAGACAAATTCATATTTTACTATGGATCGTTAAAGTTATAGTCACTTTAGAAAGTCGCCTGTGCCTTAGTGGTATGGGCTTAACGTTATTATACATAAAATGACTACATAATTGAATAAAAAAAATAAATTGTATATATTCCAGTACACGAGCATGCACCATGAATATGTAACCGTGACCTTTTTACCTGCCAAATGTTAAAATGTATCTGCCATTGCCTGGGGGCAGGTGTACATTTATCCTTGTGTGCTTTTAGCCATGAAAATAAGTTTATTATTCACCTCAACCTAACTGTGGATAAGAGCTCTTTGGATGGCCCAGGGCCATATCTAAATGATTGGACATCATCTAGAAGAGATAAGGGAAGCCATGTCTTAATTGTCTAGTCGAGGTATACAAACATAGACACACACACACACACACACACACACACACACACACAGAGACCAGCAGAGACATACACACAGTGAGAGATCAATGCCTCTGTGCGTACGTCAGGCCATCCAGCTGCTTTGTGGCGTTATCTTTGGGGACTTTAGCAGCTGGTGGTGGCTAGGAGACGCCGCAAGGAAGGTGTCAAAGTGCCTCAGGGCTAATATTCCCGGTCCGTCAGCGGCTTGGGAAAGCAACACCTGTCCCCGCAGGGTGAAAAGCTATTTGCTTGTGGACAGCTCAGCAGATTTATCTCCTCAATCTAAATCTGCAGCAGTCACCGCCGCGTCGCCACCGCTGCTGCGGCCGGTCTAAAAATCTAAAAAAATGCCAGCCAAATCTGGATTTGTTGTCTGGGTCTCCGGTAATGAACACCTGCTGTTCCTGTCACACCGCGGCCTCCGCACCAAACACAGGCAGATCACGACACCGGTAGAGCAAAGCTCGAGACAGGGATTCAAATGTTCTAAGGCAAAATCAGCGTGTCCTACTAAGGAGGTTAGGGCTTATACTGAGGCTGGTTGTTCGATTTGTCTTTGGTTCTTTCCTGCTGGTGATGTATTATTTATTTTTTATAATTTAACATAAATCTTTTCTAGATCTGGAACCATAATTTTTATAGATTTGTCAACACGGTCACACATTTTCCTGGCAGTCAACAGGAAGCTCTCCCTTCCACATGAATGAGTGTTCTGGCTTAGACTATTTGGTCATTGGGCAGACAGCTTTTATCCAAAACCACTTTTTTCAGATACAGTACTTTTGATTCAGGAGCTTGTGAGCAGTACCTTTAGTGCCCTTTCAACACACACACACAAAGACGCACGCAAACCCACGCATATACACACACACACACACTCTGTATTCCTATTCCCATGAAGTTGGTGTTTCTGCTAGTTGAGCTGCTCTGGCCTCTGTGTCCTCTAGTGCTCCAAGGCCTACTCCAGCCAGTTCCTGGAGACCTACCAGGCCCACAACATGGCGGTGGACGCCGTCAAGTGGAACCAGTTCCACCCCAAGGTGTTCATGTCCTGCAGCTCCGACTGGACTGTCAAGATCTGGGACCATACCATCAGGTGAGGACCACGTTTGGATAATAGACTATTTGGAAGTGCAAAAGTTGAATCACAGGCATGAACACCATAACTCCATAATATGTTTTCATCACAGTTTTTGGAGGTGCCTCAGCTATGCAAAATATGTAGGATACTAAAGAAACACAGCCAGAAATGCTGCCATTTCTTGCCATGTGTACTGCTTTTATTTATAGTGTCAGTAAATAGAATTTATTGTATCGCTATTCCCTGCACACCACTTCTTTTTACAAGTTGGATACTGAATGGATCAGAGTGTAAAATAGTATGAAATGCTTAATGGAGTGCACTGCTTTCATTGAGCCTTTTAGTCCACTCACAGCGCTTGACAGCACATGCCTCACGGCCAGACAAGGATGAAATATTAAACCATTTGTCAATAATCTTCCCATAACCAGTTCTGTAGAGACGTTGTTGTTCCAGTGCTGTTCTCTCGTCAGAAAGCCTATTTACTGATGGACTGTTATAGTCTGATCATCATATCATATCTCATGGTTGACCCCCATGCATGCCATTATTGTTTGGTTTACGCTAATCCCCTTCCACATTCCATAACTTTGGTCTGATTGGATTAACAGCCAATCGAGGGTGGAGACGTACAGGCACAGAAAATGTTTTTCCAAATGTATCATTTGTTGAATGTGTCAGGCTCCCAGTGCACTTCACACTGTATAATGACAATTTAACCTTGTTAACCAACTAATTCACTTTAAATTGTAAGTAAAACCCAAAATCCCCAAACAGTCTGCATTTTTTTTAACTGGTAGGCGGAAGTGATTAAGAAACAACAAAATACATTTTATAATGATAGCCAGCTCTATACACAGGCGACATTTCTAACTTTCTCCATTCTTGGATTTACTCTCTTTAAATCCTTCCCCGAAGTAATGAATTCTAGTTTGTTTTTTTTTGTTTTTTTTGTATGTCTCCCCCTATCGTTCCCTTTCTCTACCTCACAGTAAGGCACAAATACACACACACCGACTGTGAATAGTATTTTAAGAACCTCTGTAAGTACAGGGTTCAAAGGCGCTTAAGGAAATCCGTTCATTCATCTTCCTCGCAGGGCTTGTATCACAGGGTGGTTCGAGCACAAAGGACCAGTTTGCAGCGTGCAGATTTCCTTGCTTGCGTATTGTCTGCCTGGCCACACTGCAGCTCTGATGTCTGTGGCTGAATAGCGCAGCTTGTATGGTGGGGATGGACCACATTCCCAAGGCAAAAGGTGTGCCGCACATACAGGAAAGATTAAGGGAGGCAAGAACAAAATGAAGAGAGAGCGAAAATCCCCTTAGTGGTGTACAGAAAAGGCAGTGATTCAGGGGATGTTCACCCACACGTTTTAAAGTCTCGCTGGACTGAGCAGATTGATTTTCATTTCTTCCATTTACAGCCAAACAGACTGGCAAGCTGGGTACAGCTACTCTCACATATGTCACTCTCTCTTATATGGGATTTCAAAAGATGCATGCACGCCCAAGCAGAAAATGATCATCCCTTGGAAAGTTGATCTGAGTGCTTTCGCCTGGTGGTGAAAGCATCTGGTGGTGCATATTTTCCCTCACTGAAGGGCTTTGCAAAGCACCATATTTGAAAGGCTGAAAGGCTGATAAGCAATGTTAGTTTTTCTCTTGTGTCTTTTCGAACAATAGACAAGCAGTTATGGCAGTGTGTAGAGATATGGATACATGGGGAAACAGTGAACAGGAATGTTTTATCTTCAGTTCATTCAGCTGTGGTTCTGATGCTTTAAGGAGACTTCCATGTCGTTACGCCTCATAGCATAATTGCCTTAGTCATATTTTGGCCAATTGTGAAATCTAACCTAACTCTTCTCTCTTGATGCTGCTGATTCACTGCGCCACATTGGCTATATCATCAGCCAATCAGAGTGCTTTTTACATTCAATAATCACTATCTGTTTGAGTCAGCTATTTGACTTGGGCTTTTTTTTTGCTAAATACAAGATGATTACATGACTCAGGCAATTATGCTATGAGGCTAACGATGTGCTCCTTGTGTGTTTTTAATCTCCAGGACTCCCATGTTCACCTTTGACCTCAACTCAGCAGTTGGAGATGTCGCCTGGTCTCCTTACTCCTCAACGGTCTTTGCAGCTGTGACCACTGATGGCAAGGTAAGATCCATCCATAAGGAAATCATTTCCCAACATCCCTGACCCAAACCTTTCTACTGTAAAAGCAGTAGAAAGGTTACCATCCTCTAATGTATTTCCCAAACCTCACCAATCCTTTATAATAACTCCCTGATCTGGCGTCCAGCGGTCCTACTATGTTCTAGCAGATCTTCTTGGGGGAGACCACAAAGCGCCTGGGACGGAAACCAAAAACTGAAAGTTACGATTTGTTTCCTTTATCATTACGGCGATACCACTCTAGAGTATTTCTAGAGGGGCCAGTCTAGACAGAGATGGTACAGTGGTGAACTGAACAGTGGCGTCATATGAAAATTTTATCTTCCAACTGGAAAAGGTTTACTAGTGCAGGCCGTGTTTTGCCGCTTTTAGCCAATTACGCGCTAACAGATATCCGCCTCCAACAACATGATTGGACGAAACAAATTTTAAGGGAAATAATGACACGCCCCCTTCTCCAACATTTAAACTCGTCTGCCATCAGACTTAAGATATAAAAAATTGTTCATTCTAACTTTAAAACTCAGCTAATGCCTCATTTTCACCTTGACCTACAAACCACCCAGTCTGTGCCAGTAGTTAAAAATAGACTAGTATCTGAGGCAGTAGTTACAGCTGTAGTAGAAGCGGTATTGCTAGAAGTCATTGTGCTAGTAAGTAACTCGTTATGCTACAACTAATCGTATTTGACGGAAGCACTGCGGTAGCAGAAGGAGCAGGACTCCTTTCATCAGACCCATGGAGTAGTATGCTTGACTCAGCCTTGGTAAACCTGTCTCAGCTGTACAATACGAATCATTCAGAACAGCCTTGGGTTAGATGAGTGGGTTCAGGAAGTGGTGCACTTTGTAAGCAAGCCATGTCTGACAATGTTGATTCCAAACAAGAGTGGTGTGTGTGCTGGAGGGGGCGCTGGCTTGTTTGTCCTTGTGTATTTCTGTCAGAACGACTGCCAGCTGTCCCCATCTGTTTTACGGACGTAATCACCGCCGGTCAGTCGCCATCAAAGTCCAGGGACTTTTCGCCTTGGCCTGTGTGCCAATTGAAAATGACAGGAAGGAAATGAAGCCTTTGGCAGTGATTTGAGAGATACGTGTGGGTACTTGTTCATTCCTTACTGCTTGTCTCCCTCCCCTTCTCTCTCTCTCTCTCTCTCTCTCTCTCTCCATCTATCGCTGTCTCTATCCATCTCTATCCCCCCTCCCTCCCTATCTTAATGTCTTCCGATATTTCTGAAGCCGGATTACAAACAGTCTTCAGAGATGAAAACACCAAGTCTCTTTTCTCCTGAAAGACGTCTCAGGGGTTGAGATAAAAATCCTTCAACTAAAACCATAAATGCTTACAAGGCTTTCTCCCTAGCCCTAACCTCTTTTTTCATGAATCTAGTTGAAGCATTGTAAATGCTTATTCTAAGTATGCACTCAATTATTGAAGGTGTGCAGCCAGTCACGAAAAAAGGGCAAATATTAACATACCTTATTGCATATGCAAATATGAAGAGGCATATGACACATAACGCTACAATGACGAACCCCCTAACACTGCATTGGTTACAGTGAAGTTGCTGTTGTAGCTGTGTGGGGTTCAGCACTGTGTTGGTGGTGATGATGGTGACTCAACATGCATCAGGTTCCTCATGATCTTTATTGGCCCCAGTCTGCACAGCTGCCTCACTGCCTGGTTTCACACACACACACACACACACACACACACACACACACACACACACTCTCACACTCACACTCACACAGAGAGTGAGTGTGTGTCTTTGTGTGATGAGAGATGATTGAAATAGTTTGTCAAATTGCCCATGCACATTGAGATGAGGATTGGGTGATAGCTTCAACTTGGATGGCTGAGGTTCTTGGGAAGAAACAGACAAAGGAGGATCAGAGCAGTGTATGCACACACTACACTCAATGACCCCTGTCCCTTGGCACATCTCTGATAGTTAAATGACCATCATCAATGAATGTAGTACTGCAGTGACCTCACTGTACTGCCTATAGAGTACCATTAACACATTAACACACACAAATACCCAAACATACGCAGACTGGTCCACAGTGTTTACAACTTAGCAGGAGCTCTGATGATGAAGTGAAGGAGCACTTTGCTCAGCTTCCTACGTTATAGTCAAAGTAGAACCTAAATATGGGTTTTGTTTGTTGAAGACAGATTGCTTGAATATATGTAGACTGAAAGCAGAATGCCTCTTATCCAGTTCCTTCTGGAAGAAACAGCGACGCTTCCCTGTTTGCACTGCCAAATCACACACGGACACACACGCACACGCATTCAGAGACACGTACGCACACACATACGCGCACACACTGCGTGGAGCCACGCGTTCTGCACCAGATGGTCAGCATCGCATCCCTGCCGAGGCCAGTGCTCTTTTCTTCTCTGCCTCTCTCTTTAATGCTGAACAGGATACTCTCTCTTTCACAGTGGGAGAGAGAGACAGGACAGTCTCTCTGTCACGGGGGGAGGGAGACAGAGAGAGAGACAGACAGAGAGACAGGACAGTCTCTCTGTCACGGAGGGAGGGAGACAGAGAGAGAGAGACAGAGAGAGAGACAGGACAGTCTCTCTGTCACGGAGGGAGGGAGACAGAGAGAGAGAGACAGAGAGAGACAGGACAGTCTCTCTGTCACGGAGGGAGGGAGACAGAGAGAGAGACAGGACAGTCTCTGTCACGGAGGGAGGGAGACAGAGAGAGAGACAGAGAGAGACAGGACAGTCTCTGTCACGGAGGGAGGGAGACAGAGAGAGAGACAGAGAGAGACAGGACAGTCTCTCTGTCACGGAGGGAGGGAGACAGAGAGAGAGACAGAGAGAGACAGGACAGTCTCTCTGTCACAGAGGGAGGGAGACAGAGAGAGAGAGACATAGAGAGACAGGACAGTCTCTCTCTCACAGAGGGTAAAACCGAATGAGAGACAGGATACTCTAGCATTCACAGAGGGTAGGTGAGGCAATGAAAGAGATAACATGGGGTAGCTAGCACTATTAAAAAGTGGTTTAACTTTAAAAGTCTTAAATGCTCTAAATCTGTCATTTATAGTCTTTCTGCAGGTGTTCAATGGTATTTTTTTTTACTTTAATTGTTTATAGTTTTCCTTTATTTTAGGAAGTGTGACAATCAACCCTAAATGCAGACATTATCATTAGAAACCTGTCGACTCAAACCTGCCAACATTGCATCAAGCGAACACACTCTCCTGTTATCCGTCTTTAATGGCGGGCGGGTTCTTGTTTGGTTCAGGTTCATGTCTTCGACCTGAGCATTAACAAGTACGAAGCCATCTGCCAGCAGCCCGTGGTGGCCAAGAAGAAGACCAAGCTCACACACATTGAGTTCAACCCCATCCATCCAATCATCGTAGTGGGAGACGACCGCGGCTACGTCACCTGCTTCAAGCTCTCGCCAAACCTCCGCAAGAAACCCAAGGTAACGCTGTGATTCATACTGTCCTCTCACCGGGACAGCCTTAAGGATGCTTCTGGTGAATACACAGGCAATAAAGTGCAATTCAGACACAGGAAGACATGTTTTAAACGCAAAGGAAACAATGCCAATCTGTGTATTTTGGGCAATGACGCCTTGGAAAGAGACATTGTTCTGTGGAAACAGTAGTTGGTCATGGTTTATATGGGATTACTATTACATGGGCTTTTCATTGCTAAATCACTTTTCTCAAAAGTAAAAAAAACGAACAAATCAAAATTGTTCCAACAGGCTGTGAATAGACCATGTATGGCCATTTCATTCAATAACATAAGCACTGAATGAGTCAACCCACATTCTCGACATGGAAGATGTCAAGGCAGTTGCCAAACTTCTTCGACTATCATGATATTTAAAGTTTGATTCAGGGTGGAGAGTCCGCAGCCACGTTGTGACTAACACGAGTGGCTTGTATAAAATTCAAAGCGAGGCGATGACAAAAAAAAGACACGTTTAGCTTTTGTCGTGTTGTTGATGAGTCATCAACATGTGTTCCGTTGCCACTGATGATGGTGGTGGTTAATGCGGTGGGTAGCGTAGTCACTGTGGGCAACCAGGGTCCAAGGTCAGTCGAAAAAAGCAAGTGAACAGCTGAATCATAACTCACAGAAAGGCTTTCCAGTCTCTATTGTTTTAATTTGTGTTGGTTTAGACAAATGCAATATTTTTTGCGTCATAGTTTTCCTAAATGAGGGAAAAGTACTACTTCTACTTATCCTTCATTCAGGACAACGATGAAGTAAAAAAGACTGCACTGTAAGTACTTATACTTGGTCAACCTAATGACAAATAAAGTAATTATTCAACTATTTTAAAGTGTAACTCTGTTCAATGTTTAACTTACTGATTATTAAAGCCCATATTGTTTAATATCTTAATATTATTTTAATTGGTAAAAAAACGTCTTCAACAACATGACCTACTTTGGTGAGAAAACCAACACATTCCATTCTTGATTCATTCTTGCTTTTTCCGTCACTATGATCCAAGGATAACGATGTTTTCAACAAACCAAACAAAAAACTGACATTCAGTGTGCCTATGGGCCCTATCTTGCATCCGGCGCAATTGACTTTCTACACTGACGCATGTGTCGTTGCTAGATTGCAACTGGCGCAGAGCGTTCTTTTCCCTCCACCGCCACGCGCCTGTAAATTAGGGAATGATCTTGCGCCCCAGGGGGCGGTTCGGCGAAAGGAGGAGGCGTGTTCTGGCGCAAACGTTCCCTGGTGCTAATTTTGCAGTTTCAGAAAACAATTGCACCACAAACCAGGATATACCTGGTTTAAAGGCAGTGGCGCGTTGTTCAGATGCTATTTTAAGGGCGCATGCATAATGTTGCTTGTGCACCTCGCGCATACACTTTGCATCTCCCATCTACCTAGCCACACATTCTTGATAAATTATTTGGGAAAGAACAGCTGATACAGCGGTAATAAGTTGTACTTTTAAATCAATGCATCTGCAAACACCGTACAGCAAACACATATTTTCTTGACACAGACATCGTGTACAAGCCCATAACTTTTAGGATTGATGAGTATTTGATCGTGAGAAAACATTGTTTTACCGCGAGTGTTAAAAATAATGAATGAATGCGGGCGCGCGTGTGTGTATGTGTCAAATAATTAATGAAAGCGGGCGCACGTGTGTGCATCCATCTGTTTAAACACACGCAAACTAAACACGTAAATATTACAGTCCATGGCAATGTATATTAACGGGGGGACACATGCATATTAGGAACACAAGTCGACAACGATAATTCATACAATACTGGTAAGAAACAATGTTTGTTAATGTATTGCGTATATCATTAAATAGAACCACAGTTAACGCATATCATATGTGTGTTCAATTTTCTTTGCCGAAATTTATTTGAGGACTCAGTGTTTCTGAAGTTGTGGAAGAAAAC
>OMPA01114539.1:0-10432 GCA_900312635.1 Pollachius virens
CACACACACACACATACACACACACAGACACACACACACACACAAACACACACATGGTGGCGGAATGGTAATCGGCAGTCGGGAGAATTACTGCGGGATAACAATATTGCGTTTATAAAAGTTCCTTGCAGCGCCGTCCGGCAGCCTGAGCTGTGCGCCCGCAACCTCTCACTCACTCCAACAGCTGCAACACTCACAAACTGTCAACGTCGCAACCAAGTCGATTTTGTCTAAAGGGGAGTAACTGAGCGGCCCCTCCCCAAGTGGTACAGCCCAGGTGGGCCTTGAACTGCGATTGGTCAGAAAGACGTAACAGCTAATGACAACATTGAACTCTCGTACAGGCTCGAACAGAGATACACAAACACGCACACACTTTTAAGGAGTTTTTCACCCGCTCCGTATCCTTGCTTGCCCCAACAAGTTCGTGCGGCGTGCTTGTTGTTGTTTTTTTCCAGTGTAGCTACATCCGGTATGGTGTTGTAGTTTTTCTAACGTGACTAGTTGTTGCTAGACAGCAGGTGAAAAAACGTTTGCCAACCCAAAAGAGCTAATTGCGCAATAAAAAATGGACGCCGTTAAAATTGGTTTGCGTTAACGCCGTTAATAACTCGTTAAACTGACTGTCTAGCACTAGTATAAATGTATATTTGTTTTGAGAACTTTTATTTCAATACATTGGGTTGTGTGAAGTCACTTCCTGGTTACTTCGCACTATCCTCTCCAGTCTGAGAATTGCCCTACTGGGGAGAGGTAGGAATGTAGAATGCTCCTGTTTTTTAAGTGTTCTAACATGCTTGCGAGTCTGAGAATTGCCCTGCTGGAGAGAGGAGTGTGTGAGACGGACAGCACTGTTGACGTTCGTATATTATGGTGTTCCCGCATAGATTAAAAACTCTCGTGGCAAAGCAGCAGTTGTCTCCCGACTCATTAAAAACTACACAACACAGAATTAGCAGACGCAAGATTAGGCCGGCTACATATATACATTTACTCACAGTACTGTTGGGATTCTGGATCGACAGCTGTCCCTTATGACGCCCTAAAGAGTCCTTAATGAGGTCCTCATAACCAATGGGACGGGTGCTCCTGTTTTCCTGTGCTGGGACCTTACAATATGCTGGGTCCTTACACTGGGCTGGGACCTTACAATGTGCTGTCACCTTATACTATGCTTGGACCTTACATTGTGATGTGACCTTACACTGTGCTGGGACCTTACACTTTGCTGGGACCCTATGCCACATTTCCACCGGCGGGAACGCCTCGGCCCAGCACACCTCAGCCCAGTAGTGAAGGTGCGGTATAGCCCAGCTCAGTTACGGCCTGTGTTTCCACCGCCGACAGTACCCTTCAATAAACAAAGCTTTCGCCTTGTCCAGAAATACATTGCCGGTACTGTGTTTGTTATTATCCCCCTGTCGCACGGAAGTTATGATTCTGTCGACCAATAAACGGATGGCGTGTGTAGCTAAAACTTGTTGGGACCCATTCAGATATCTCAGTACCCCGAAGGAGGAGTACTGCGAGATGAGTACAGCTCAAAATGGCTCAGTTCGGATCACGCCCACTTTTGGTGGAACCGTCCCGAACCCGCCGGTGGAAATGCGCCATTACTGTTGGGGTTGGTGCTTCCCACTTGCCATTGCCAGTAGGACCCTTGCGCGGCTGTGGTCGTGGGAGTGCTAGAGCTCCCTCTAGTGCAGTGGTTCCCAAACTGTGTGCCGCGGCACACTGGTGTGCCGTGAGGCAAGTCCAAGTGTGCCGTGGGATTTTGTGACAACCATAGCCTACTGCAATATAGTATACAACTAGACAAAAATAATTATTTTAACACGTGTTATAAGGCTATTTTGCACAATAGGTGTGCCTTGAAATTTTTATTTGTCCTTTGGTGTGCCTTGGGCACAAAAAGTTTGGGAACCACTGCTCTAGTGGAATGCGGGGGTTATTAACTGGGCACGCGTGACTCTCCTCAGTCGACGTGTACCCCGGCTGGGAGAGGCTGCCATTTTAAAGTTTCTCATCCGTGATTTTCCCCTGTTGAAAATATAACCAGATATAACCAAGAACCAGAATAAACGGCTGGCTGCCAAAGGTTTCATCGTGTCATTCACACAACGCAACGAGAGAGAGTACCCAACCGCTACACTGATCTGGAAGCCCTTCCCTCTGCTGTAGCTTACTTCATTGCTACCTCATAGAATGATGATTAAAATAAAGCGTGGATGTCGTATATTAGTAACAAAACAAATTTAGCAACAAAACAACAACCTTCCTCAAAACTCTCAAAATTGCCATTTCATTTCATAATGTATGAAAGACAGTTGCCCAAGTGCAGGGAAATACGCTTCCATATGTGTGAGGTTTGCCAACCCCATGGGAGTTATTTGTTGGATGTTTCATCTGCATTTCCAACTATGCTTTGCTGTATTAAGTTTAGTGTATAAACTTAAACTGTTCAAGGCGAGCACAAGTAGGCTCTTTATTTATCCGATATTAGCCAATATCCGAATTTCCCCTGAAATTTCCAAATCATGCTCATGAGCATGATCTGCCTCAATTTGATCAAGTGATACTATATAATATATATAAAGCAGTTAAAAAACGTTGTTGACTAAATGAAATGACTAAGTTATTGGATATAACTTAAAGTGTCTGTTATTTAATTGAAAAATGTCTGAATTCTGATTTTGTAAAAACATGGGATCCAATTTTGCTGGAAGGAAGAGATGATTACATTTTTTTTAAGGAATTTTTGGATTTCTATTACCCCATACAAAGTATATTATTTTGGTAAAAGACTGATGAATTGATTTTTAAAAGAACTCTTTTTGGAGGTCAAGTCTAAGATAATTAGTCATAGTAATTTCTGTCAATTGGACCTGATGATACGGCCGTGGCCGTACCCAGCATATGCTCTGCTGTGTCTCCCGCTCTTTGGCAAGGTGTTCACTCGGTTTCCCCGGCTCTCAACCTGTTGAATTTGAACACCTGCCTTCAATCTCCGGCCATCATTTCTGCTCTACTTGAACCCTGGTTCTTCCAGTGGTTCAACTCTCCACTCAATGCCAGATCGTTGTTTCACGCCAAACAGTTAGTACCTCGTCCCTGGCTCTTCATAGTGGTTTGATTGCTCAGCACTTGTGTTCTGTCGCTCACCCTAACGAACACCTCCCTGTCAACAGTGTTGCTGAACTCTCACCTGTTCGACTACCCTTCTGTTGCTGAACCCTCACCTGTACAACTACCCTCCTGTTGCCGAACCTTCGCCTGTACGACTATCCTCCTGTTGCTGAACCCTCGCCTGTATGACTACCCTCCTGTTGCTGAACCCCCGCCTGTACGACTACCATCCTGTCGCCGAACCCTCGCCTGTACGACTACCTTCCTGTCGCCGAAACCCTCACCTGTCTACCTCCAGCTGATTCCCTACTGCTCTCGTCCTCTCTGAAATAAACCTTTGGTATTTCAACATCCGTTGTCTGCACTTGGGTTCCTCCCATTCAATCATGACAGCTGAAAGTGTTCCATGAGTATTCCTAAGTAACCTACTTGAATCCTGACCTGGAGATAGTGAAGGGTAAATCTTTCTCAGCTATTTGAAGAGCTTAATTATTAATTGGTAAGCATTCATTTTTGGAATTTAATTTTGGAATTTAATGTGCGAAATTCATATAACGTTCACAAGCGTTATGAGGCCTTGAGCATTCTAGACAAAGGTTCTATGGCCAGTGCGAAAAGGAGTGGACTAATGACAACCTTTACAATTGGAATGTTTTGGCTTTTGTGACGATGGACTATACAAAGACCCATGATTGAGATGTTGTTCTGAATCCAAATTTGTACAATGTTGCAAATAGAAATGGCCGCCCAACTCTATTAAATGCCCTCCCCCCACCAAGGTCTCAAAGATGCACTTGAGCTTAAACAAAAGTTCAACACTTAATGTTATTTATGTTTAATACTAATAAACATGCTTTTTATGAGGTACACATCTTCTGTGAATGGAAGGTATAGTAGGCACTCTGGAAACCCTGAAAAATAGCAAAATAAACATCAGTGTAATTGTTTAGACTGAAGTGGTAATAATAAGAGTATACCAGTGTCAGTTACTTGTACCCATAGGGTACCAGCAGAAGGGACGATCCTGGCCTGACAAGCCAAACCAAAGTCTATTACGTTGACTTGGAGTGGCTGTCTGAATGTGTCAACATGAGGCTGTTGGGTTTGAGGTTGGCATGGTCCTCATCACTTACATGTTTTCTAAGGATGCGGCCAACTTATAAATACTCATTGAAAGGTCTGACGTTAAAGTAAAAAACTATTATAATAAACTATTATAATAAAAACACAATCTTCCCTATTATATTTGTTTGTGTTCAGAATGTATCAATGTTCTTCATGTGATACTGAGGTAAAACTGAGCTCAGCAAGTGCAGAGATCATCCATTGGCAAGGGTGCCCATAGCCTCCTAGACTTATACAGGAGCTCAAATTGTGTGATCAATGTTAAAAAACCTGAGCCATCACACCACCCCACCTCTGTCTGGGTCCAGCACTCCCATTATCTGTAACATGGCGAGCTGATAAGCAGCAAGCAGTCATCTAATGAGAGTGGAGCAATATAATGGAGATAAAGAAGAAGTGGTTTATTTAAGAAGACCTAGCCTTACTTATAATTTTGTGTGCTTCAAAAGGCAATGATGGTCCATAGCTGTGGCCCTTTATTTGCAAATCCGGGATATGTTATCCCGGAGGACTCCTGAGGCAGTTGAAAGGTACCGACAGGCTAGAAGGGCTGCAGTCGCTGCCGTGTCAGAGGCTAAGCAGCGGGTGTGGGAGAAGTTCGGAGAGTCCATGGAGAAGGACTTTCGGTCGGCACCAAAGTGTTTCTGGTAGACAATCCGGCCCCTCGTGAGGGGGAAACGGGGAACCATCTAAGCTGTGTACAGTAAGGATGGGTCTCTGTTGACCTCAACTGAGGAGGTAGTCAAACGCTGGAAGGAACACTTTGAGGAACTCCTGAATCCGACTACCACGCCCTCTATGATGAAGGCAGAGCTTGAGGCTGATGGGGGTTCGTTGTCAATTTCCCTGGTTGAAGTCACTGTGTTGAGGGGCTGTCTTGGTTGACATGCCTATTCAACATTGTGTGGGAGTTTGGTACAGTGCCAAAAGAGTGGCAAACAGGGGTAGTGGTTACCCTGTTCAAAAAGGGGCACCAGAGAGTGTGTGAAGCACAACGTGGTTTCCGCCCCGGACATGGAACTACAGACCAGCTCTTCGCTCTTGCAAGGATCCTGGAGGGGACCTGGGAGTATGCCAATCTGGTTTACATGTGTTTTGTGGAACTGGAGAAGGCTTATGACTAGGCCCCCCAGGAGACACTGTGGGAGGTGCTGCGTGAGTATGGGGTGAGGGGGTCACTCCTCAGGGCCATTCAATCTCTGTACTCTCAAAGCGAGAGCAATGTTTCGTTCCCAGTGGGTGTTGGCCTCCGCCAGGGCTGCGTTTTGTCCCCAAACCTGTTTGTGATATTCATGGACAGGACACTCACTGGAATCAGCTCACAGCCGAGTGTGAAGCGGCTGGGATGAGGAACAACACAGCTAAATCTGAGGCCATGACTCTCAGCAGGAAACCGGTGGTTTGCCTACTTCGGGTAGGAAATGAGTCCGTAGCCCAAGTGAAGGAGTTAAATTACCTCAGGGTCTTGTTTGCGAGTGAGGGTACGATGGCACGTGAGATTGGTTGGAGAATCGGAGCAGCGGGGCCCAATCGCGTTTACTTTACCGCACCGTTGTGACGAAAAGAGAGCTGAGCCACAAGGCAAAGCTCTCTATCTACCAGTTGATCTTCGTTCCTACCCTCACCTATGGTCATGAGGGAGGGGTGATGACCGAAAAGACTAGATCGCGGGTACAAGTGGCCGAGATGGGTTTTCTCAGGAGGGTGGCTGGCATCTCCCTTAGGGATAGGGAGAGAAGCTCAGCTTTCCGTGAGGAACTTTGATTAGAGCCGCTGCTCCGCTGCTTAGAAAGGAGTTTGTTGAGGTGGTTCGGGCATCTGGTAAGGATGCCCACTGGGCGCCTCCCTAGGGAGGGGTTCCAGGGCAGGACCAGTGGGGAGAAAACCTCGGGGAAGACCCAGGACTAGGTGGAGAGATTATATCTCAACACTGGCCTGGGAAGTCAGAGGGGGGATCCCGAGGTGTTTCCGTCAGAGGGGGGATCCCCTCTGACGAGGGGAATATTTATTAGGCTACTTTCTCAATCGAAATATTAAGCTATATACCTTTATTCAGAGAGGTATGTATATATACTGTATATTTAACTTGACATTATTAAAATCTTGTTATTTCCCTCTCGGAAGTGTTACCTAGACCTATAATCGTATCACTAACATATTTGACACAACTAGGCATATACCAAAAGCAGAGCTTTTGCGGTTTAAACTTAAACCTTGAACAAGAACAAATTTGGTAACCAATATATATAACTATCTAATATCATCATAATATGACGACCTAGCAAAAATATTGAAGGAATACTAGCTGTGACCAAATAACCCAATGACATCAAATAACCCGCCGGACTGCACGGACTTGAGGACCCCGGAAAACGAATGGTACACCCTTCACTCAATAACAGTCAAGTTGCCAGGTTTTGAAAGTTGGTATTTTTTCAGTCTGCGCTACAACTATAGAAAAATATAAATAACTTTCATGTTACCAATGAGGCTATTTATTGCGGTAATGGTGCATTTATAGTACACACAAGGGACCTATCTTCATACAGCATACATTTAACAAATACATTTAACAAAACAGTTATTTAAGTTATCATTTAACATGTTTAGCGATCTCAGCATAACCAACATTAGACATCACTCGATAGTTCATAAGTATATCTAGAATAACTCAACATCATTATTTTTTACATTTTCTATTCTTTTATTTTCTTTTTCTGTAACAAACATTGTCAACCAAGGATAAAATAATGTGTAATAGAGCATACTGTTGTATGTAGGTCTATGCGTGGTGCAATTTAAATTATGTATTCAATATACATAATGTTCATCCTTAACTAGCACATGGTGCAACTTGAAATGATGAGTTAATTTAGATATAATACATGTTTTATAAATATAAATGTGTCGCACAGGATATTCTTTCAATTTGCAATGTTGGCCTACGTTCGTGTAAAGGTGTCACAGAAGGGCTTTGATATCCATTGAAAGGGGGGGGAAATTCTCTAAACTGGCAACAACCGCCTGCCATCTTTGAGTGTGTTACAGGCCGCGGCGCGAGCGGGCCCTCACTGAACGAGAGAAACTGTCTCGCACGAGATAACGGGGATACATTGAAACACTGGTCGACGCATTATTATACCCCGTTAGCACCCGAACAATCGTAAACGGACGAAAAGCGTAACTAGGTATATAAACAACTACGGGGCCCATTCAAAGTGTAGAGCATCTCGGTGTTTGCCAACGACCCGACTAGCTAACCACATTTAGCCGACCAGGGTTAGCTGGCTAGCCAGCTTTTGTAATCCGCCGGCCAGACACCCACCCGTTCCCTACAACTCAAGCCAAAACCCTCAAGTCATACGATAGACACGAGGACAAAGAAGTCACCAACAGTGGAAGGTGCGTTGACTGGACAGTAACGGCTATGGTTTGTATGATTGTAATAGAATGTGTTGTCCAGACTGGTGGTTTTCATGACTCGTTAGCCATTTAGCGTGCTCTAGCCCACAGTGGAATAAACCGACTCAATGTGGATTTGATGGCGACCAATCGAAACTGCTAAACGAGGCAATATTTTTCCCGCTTTACAACACTATTGCGTATCATATCTTCTCTCAAACATGTGCTGGCGGCTAGATTTCGCTGGTGATATTTTGCATACGACACAGCGGCAGCGAAAGCGCTATTTGGGCTAAGTCAGGTGAGATTCGGCTGGTGAGGCCGCTATTTCGATTTCGTTTCGTGAGCCACCCTTCCAAACAGTTAACGAGGATCACCCAAGAAGACGGCCAGCACACTGCTCTGAATTATGCTAGTCCCGTTTAGGTTAATTGTAGTACTGTTTTATGAAGAAATGTAGATTAAGATGTTTCACTAAATCTCGGCACATAGATGGGACTTCACGTAATGCAGAGGGCATGTGCTGGCCCACGAGTTAGACAGGGAGGGAGTAAAGGATTCATCATCTCCATCTGCATGTTCGGGGACGCGTTGAAGAAGCACATACATGTGTTCAAGCAGTTGGTTTGGTATTTATTTGCTAGGCTGTGTGACCACAAAGATGTTCTTGTAGACTATGACTAACACAAATATATTTGAATCCCTTGTTGGGTTTAAGGTTATTCAAAAAACGATGAGCCTTTTAAGATGCCTCAGGCTTCCTTGTATGTGCTTCAGTGTTTTACTTCAACAAGACTGTATACTCTCACACTGGGTTAAAACTAAGCATTTAATGGTCAAATTAATTGCACACACAGATTTGTGTCTATCTTGACTGGGAGATAACGAAATTGGTGTTCTCTCCCAAGGGAGAACAGCCAAATGGTATTGATGGCCAAGGAAGGATCAAGCCTCAATGGTGCAGAGTGGCTGCCATTCATCACCTTGTCACCTTGCTTTGTCTGCATTGGACCAAAACAGGAAGCAGGGGCTCTTGGTTGAGAAAACCACGTATAATTCACCAACCGATATTCTTTCACATTTGGCTAAATTTCAGCACTGGCCATTGTATTCCACATTATTTTTTTGTCTCGTGTAGTATTATCTTCCTGTGGTAGTGACTTGCCTGACATTCTCCTTGTCGCTCCACACAGACTGTGATTACTTGGATCCATTGTGCTCACTGTGGTTAAGATAAATAGATTGTTCAACGTAAATTTAGGAAAATTGTATTGCTTGCAGGCATGAGTATTCCCTGTGGGAGGTCCAATTCTGCCTTTTTATTTCATATTTGTAGACAATTAATGGTCAGTTAATAAAAAAATACCGCTCTATGGATTTTGGGCAGGGCATTTGCTATAGGTTTCTGGTAGTTCGGTAAACTGTAATCCCAGATGCTGATCTTTGCGTCTTTCCTCCTGGAGATGTAACGTCCTTCAAGACATGAGATCTGACGCTTTAATTCACCTGCCTTTTTTGGCTGATGGATCATATGGTTAATGAGGTTCATATATAAATATATTAAGTTATTAAGGCTTGTCTATATTTCATATATATTCATTATTCATAAGTTATTTGCTAAAATTGAACTTTACTTAAGCATCAGGAGGTAAAATTTGTGTTTTCGCACCATGGTCCTCATTTTCTGTCACTTGGGACACAGTTTTCCTTTCTTACAACTGCACAGTAAAAAAAGATATACACAAACATTCTTGATAAAATGTGAGGAATCGTTTTTCTTCGGACTATACAATGGGGGAAAAAAAGGAGCTGTAGGAGGAGAGCAGGGTCTTGCTGGGGGAAGGCTCAAGGATATTTAAATGGGACAAAAGTTATTGGCTTTGTTATGGACATATGGTACATTTTTACTTTTTATGGTCTCATTGACACTGAATTCAGAATGCATGCTAATTGTTATACCTGCATTGAGGTACTGGTAGCTCTGCCTAGTTTCATAAAAGCCCTCAACTGTAGAGAATCGGAAACAGATGTTCCATTGCATTTATTAAATGCAGGTGAATACAGTAATATTTTGGACGTTTTGAATGTGGTTAAGAATGTTCTTCCTGATCAATGAATACTTTTTTTTCTCGCATGATAATCTGGTAACTGAAGTTACCCAAGTGGAAGTTTTGTCTTCAGGGACCAGGTTACACAGAGGAGCTCCTCAAAATGCACTTTTTGACAGCACACATTTATTAATTATGAATGACCCCTGTGTGACTGAAGAGACTGCTGACCTATGACTCTTATCTTCTTTACCACACATCTTTGCTCATGCTCTTCTCTTGTTACCTTAGTAATTTTCTTGCTTTTGCTTCTTGTTGTCTGTTTTCATTTAGTTTCCATGCCACTGGTGCAGAAACTTGTTTCTGACCATTGGTAAGATTGACTATCAGGCTTGCATAGTGCAGTCATGGCAACACAGCGTGCCGCATGTGTAGAGGGAAGTCTTTGTGAAGGTGACATTTCTTTTTTTTTCCTTGCACTGAGAAAGCACAGCCTGTCACATGACTTGCCGAATCATGAACAAGAAAATGACGAAGGAAACAAGAGATGTGCATGAACAAAGACGTGTGGTAAAGAGGACAGAGCCATCGACCAAGTCAGCATTCTCTCCAGTCACACAGGGCTCATTCCTAATTAATCATTCTGTGCTGCTGTCAAACTGCATTTTGAGGAGCTCTACAATGTGTAACCAGGTCTTTGAAGAAGAAACTTCTACTTTTGTAATTTCAGT
>OMPA01114563.1:0-17386 GCA_900312635.1 Pollachius virens
GGGGAGGGCTGACCTGGTGTCTGGGGAACCAAATGCTCCTCCAATTCAAACCACAGAGCCACATTTGATCTTTCTGATTGGGTGGTACAGCTAAGTGAGGTCTCTTGTTATAGTTGTAGCGGTGTTTGATGATACTGGGGTTTGATCATAGTACAGGATTACAGATGGTTATCTACCACGGGGAGATAGGAACGGTTCTTTGCTCTGGGGCATGAACTAAACCTGCTGTACTTGTTCTTCTTTCCCTTTCTTCATCCATGTCTGGTCTGTGTCTGTCCGTCTGTAGGGAAATGATGCAGCTCTTCAAGTCCAAGAACAGAATCCCATCGTAAGTGTTGTGTGGTATGAGGATAACGACGAAGGGGATGTTCAGTAGCAGTATTGTTTATTTTATGGTCCGAGGTTTCAGCTTCTCGATGTTGGAAGCGACATGCCAACCTAAGCTGATGGGTATGTTGCTACAGCCCTGCCTCTGTGACGTTTGGGACCCGCTTCCTCTCCTCCTCTTCTTCTTTAGTGAGGCGCTGCTGGAGGACTTCCTGTCGCAGTGCGCCGGCGCCCCCACCACGGCGGTGGAGCTGGTGAAGCTGGCTGCGGCCTTCTGTTTACCCGCCACACCCCAACTGGCCCAGCGGGTGCTGCTGGAGTTTGACCTGACGGAGGACCAGAGGTCAGCAGGTCGCATTGCAAATCGGACGAGAACTCAAAACTGATTGGAATTACTGGAAGTATTACCAGTTAAACATTCTGCTAAAATAGTTTCTCAACAGAGTACATGACAATACAAACACAATACCATGAGTCACAAAATCTTCTGAGGCATCAAACCTGGGAAATCTTCTCTGTAAATTGATTTATTGAGCTCAAAAGTCATGCAGCTTTAACTATCAAACTCCAGCCACTAGAGGCTTCTAATGGAACAACGTAAACAGTGCAGCTTTAAGTGAAAGACTGTCTTACAACATTAAAAGACTGATGTTGTTGTTTTTTACCTCTTAGAAGCATTATAAATCTTTAAGCGGGAACATCACTGTTTTATATACATGCCTATAAATACCTCAATTATACTTTTACTGTTCATTAATAATGAATGAGATGGGTTAATGATATGATGCAGTTTTTACGAACTGCAATTAGTGTAAGTGTGTTAGTCCAAAGACCAACAACGGCATTTGAATACAAAGTGATTAAGGGGTAATTGTTCCTCAATTAGAGTCCCCTGTGAGATTTACTGCTTCTGCCTCTCTCCTAGGACAACAATGTCTGAGCTGGAGTCGTCGTGGGACCACAACGAATGAAGCCATTCTGCATGGCTGCAACCAGACCAACCAGGGTTTCCACTCAGTAGTACAATCTATGTTTCTGTTCCTATTCCTAGGCATATTTAACCCACCAATGACGACAATAAAGTGAGATGTTTAGACATAATTTGACTGTTGTCCTCTTTTGTGAGTGGGTTTTCCTTTTCCATCAAAGAATGTTGACGATTCGTCAATGGATGAGTGGGAGCTACACGCCTAAATGAAGAGGAACTCTTTGGCACAGCAGCACTTAAACGATTCATAAACTCCATTCCCCTTTGGCTTAACACCATGAGAACGGAGCAGTGGAGCACAGGACTATCTGTAGAGTCTGATGTCAAGATCGTTGCCTATAGGTTTCCAAGCGTTGGGTTGGAGATTGGCCAACAATTTTGCTGTAAAATCAATCAGTATATGATAAATAAATGTCAGTGATAAACTAGACAAGTCGCTGCATATGCTTTCTCTGAAGAAAATGTGTGTGGGTGCGTGAGTCATCGTAGTGTGCGCACTATTACCTGAGCGTGCTGACATGCTAATGCTAGCAAGGCTAATGAGCGAGCACGACCAGTTTCAAGTCCCTCAGCCACTTTGAGGTGGATTTGGGATTGGTCGTTAATGGGGCTGATTGTTTTTGTTGCGAGTTATAGCGCCCCCTGCGGCCGAAGCGGTACTTTACTTTTGAAGACCTGCTTAAGTGCCGTTACTATATCTGTACTACGTTCCAACAGTCCCTGAACACTAGCACTGTTCCAGCTCTGTGGAAGAAGTCAATTACAACTCCAGTGCCTAAAAAGCCCTGTGCCACAGTTAATGATTTTCATCCGTAGCTCTCACCTCAATTGTTATGAATTGTTTTGAAAAATGTGTTGTTACTGCTTATGAAGGATGTCGAGCCAAAGTAGGATGTCTATCAGTTCAGTTCAGTTTTATTATTCGTCTCAAGCGGGCAATTTGTGTACAGCAGGACCACTCATACCACAACAACAATACAGACAGACAGAGACAGCTTCTGCACTAGAAGCATAATAAATAGTTAGCTTGAGATACATATTGGCAGTGCATTAAACACAGAGTTATATAAGATCAAGATACAGATTCAATAAATATAAAATAGCTGTAAAAAGAGGTCACTAAAATGGACAAAGCTGTCCACCTCTGTTATGTGCATTCAGTGCTTGAATAGAATAGATAAAATAATTGATGTACCTCTGTTTTAGGGCAGTGGGTGTCCTAAACCGTAAACCAGATGCCAACAGCATGTATTCTGTGCACAGAAGATGACTTTTATCTTGATAGATGTTTATGGCTTTGTTAAATACCTGCTTGTTGAAATACTCAGTACTACCGAACTTCACTCCGACTATCTTACTGCCCCATTCACAATCTTAGACAAAGCATTCTTGTCCTTGATAGTAATGTTTCCATACCAGCAGATAATGGAGAATGTAAGAACAGACTCAATAAAAGCTCTGTAAAACAGTGTCATTAGTGTAGAGTAAAGAGAGGCTTTGCTGTCCTCTCTTGCACACAGAAGTGGTATTCAAGTCAAACTTGAGCCGGTTATCAATCAAGGTGCCTAGATACTGAAGTCCATAGACATGTCCTTAGTCTTACTGATTAAGGTTAAGATGCAAAAAGGATCTGCATCTTCACACCAGGACACAAAGTCATCAATGACAGGGCCATGTTCATTCTCATGCGTGTTCAAGAGTCATCTGCAAATTTGATGATGTACCTGTTGATGGCTAAGGCAGTTGTTGGTGTATGTATAATAGGGGGGAGAGATCACACACCTGAGGTGAGCCTGTGGACGATGTTAGGGCATTTGACAACATATACCAGTTTGCGTATAAGCAGGAACGCAGCACTGATAATGCAATCCTTTGCACCTTGCACTTTATTTCCAAGCACCTTAAGAACACAAAAGCTTATGCTAAAATTGTATTTGTTTATTTTAGCTCAGCTTTGCTAATGCAAATTCTTATACTTTTAGAGAAGCTTAAAGACATGATGGTAAACACCACCTTAATGAGATGGTTTTATTAATTTTGAACTAATAGAACACAGCAAGTGAAGGTCAACAGACCACGGTCAGACGCCAAACACTGCAACACAGGAGTCCCACAGGGTTGAGTTGCATCACCAACACTGTTGTGTTGGTGACCCTAACCCTACACCACCATACATTGTAGGACTGTGCACCCTAACAATTAAATGGTGAAATGTGCGGATGAGATCGTGCTCCTGAGCCTACTACAAAAGGATATGGACCCCTCTGTGTACCAGGATGAGATAGACCTATTTATAAAGTGGTGTAACACCAACCGTCTTATTCTAAATGTGACACAGGAGATGGTTTTGGACCTGAGGCAAGTGACTGACCATGGCCAGTGGTCATCAAAAATCAGGAAATCACCCAGGTATCCTCATATACTTTAAGTATTAAGGGGTCCATATTGATCTTCTCTGCTTGAAGACACATATCCACAACCAGATTAAGATTGTACGGTGTGAGCAGCCATATCATGATGATCTTCTACCGTGCCATTGTAGAGTGCATCATTAGATATGGGATCACCTCATGGTTTGGCAACCTAGCCTAACCGTTTAAAGCAAACTGGCCGGCATGCACAAAACAGCAATGAATATCGTAGGGAGGAAAGTACGAGCCTATACAGGGCCTTTATGAGCAGGCAGTTAGGAAAAAGCAAAGAAAATAATTTCACCCACTCTTCCCTGAATATGAAACCATGCCATCAGGGAGAAGACTGTGTGCCGTTATGCAAATCTAACCGCCTTTAATTATTATTTGTCCAAGCCTCCATTAAGGTGATTAGCAATGTGCAATGGATTAATATGCAATTAATAGGGTTTGCACTTTAATACATAGTACTTTATCCACAAGTTTTAGTGTAAAAGGGCAATGTGCAATACAAATACAATGTAAACATTTGCACTTTATCCCTATACTGTACATTTCTATGCAATACAGCAAAGTGCAATTTAACTTACAGTCCATCAGGCTCCATCTTGTCGATATTTAAATGTTGGTTTGTCTGTTTTTTTTGTTCGGTTGTACTCTCGGTGAAGTATGTTTCTATGAAAGCAATGATGCACTGTGCCCAAGACAAATCTCTCCACGGGGACAATAAAGTTGAACCTAACCTAACCTAACTTAGACTACTTTGACAACCCTGAGTTGTTCGCCTTTGGAATGGTTGAAGTCAGCGTTTTTTCCCAATTGACTTCCAATATAGAAAATAGCTTGGTAAGCACCTGCAACAGTCATTTGAAATTGACCGTCATTATGTTAGCTATCAAAACAAAACTTTCAAAACAAAACTAAGCGTCTGGGATTCCCTGAAGTGGATTTGGGAATGGATGAATAAATGCAGCTCATTTGCATAATCATATTTGCCTATAAATTGGCCATAAGTCTGCCAAACGGTCGGTTTTCAAGGTTTTCCAAAACTTTCAAGGTACAGCAAAATCTATCCTGACGGACCTTATTGGTCTTTGTGACCAAAAGATTCAGCATGTCAAAACATTCAGGTTTGGGGTGGTTGATTTAATCATTTTCTTCCCATTCACTTCCATACTAAATATAAACATTAGAAATATTAATATTAAAAGCCTGCAATGGTTGGTCTCTAAGAGTGGACGCGCACTGCATTGATATGTAACTTTTGTTAGTGGTTTGGTGTCAATACCTCAAACTTTAGGAGTAGATAATTACCAAAAATCTGCGGAAGAAAAATATGACATACAATACCAATAGTGTGGCTAGCTTTGCAACCACACTAATATCAAGAATTTAAAAATGAATGAATGAATACTAAAGAAAATAGCTGGCAGACTTGTACACAGATCTTATTACCCCAGAAGGGAATATTATGTAATACCTGTCTTGGAACAGGATATGATATCTTTATAAATATATCTAATCAAAATCCATGTATCAATACAACCAAACTTGGTAATTATTGACAGGAAGTTAGCTATGTAAGATAATGTGGTGACATGTAGACCGGAGGAGAGGCACCTTATGCAGATTTCACCCTGGGCACCAAAAATGCTAGGGGTGGCCCTGCACACACGCCCCGGCCGCCCGTCTCGTCTTTGAACAATAAATAGTGCCCCATTCCACTACAGCTTCATCTCAACAGCTCAGCACAACACCTACATCTGCATTCACAAGTCAGTCAATGTGTGAGGGAAGTCTGCACTTGTACTTTTTATAAAACGATTAACTTAAAGGTGACCGACTAGATTTAACTTTAAAGTTGCTGTCGTTAAGAATTAAGAGCTATTGTTTGATCATAGCAATTAATCAGCTATTAGTGAGGGTCATCTGCTAATTTGAGTGCACCTGCCTCTGTATGAGAACTTCAACTCCATAGATTATTTTATGGGGTCTTCAGAGTCATGAACTCCATCGCAACCAACCAGGAGCTTGAGAACGGGGACTTCCTCCTGAGTAAAGATGGTAACTTCAAAGCCATCTTTCAGGTGAGCAAAAAACCTTTATGAGTAAATGCTATTTGTATTTCCATCTTTATAGTTTAGCATATCATTTTTTTTAAAGCTAGTTATTAAATACTCTTTTGTTTGTTATTTGAAAAAATAAGAAAGATAGAGATTCCTCGTCCTATATCTCACATTGACTTCATTATTTGATTCAAACCAATCACAGGACGACGGCGATTTTGTCATCTACAAGTGGTCTCAATGCTGGCATTCCAACATGGCTAACAAGGGGGGATTCAGAGGACCCCCATATGGTTATGTACACCAAGGAAAGGGAACCCGTGTGGGGCACTGACACCTGGGAGAACAAGGACCCCCGCGGGATGCGTCTGACCCTGACCACCGCAGGTCACCTGGTCCTTGATCAATGCCAAGACCGTCTGGAGCTCTGAGACTTCTAATGGTACTAAACTTTAAGAGTATTCATGTTATTCATGAAGCATCTCTGGGATTGAGATCATAGAGCTAAATGTTCATCATGTGTTGAGTTCATGCTTTACAACACAATTTCAAAATAAGAGTTGTCGAGTTTTATTGTTGTCCTATGTAAAACCACCAACACCTGCAATGTATAGTCTGCTTAGAATTCCATGATAACAAACTGATTAAATCAATTCTGACCCAGTGTCTTCCTCTCAGGATGACGTGGGCCAGGTATAGAGAGGTTAATGAGTAACACGAGGATGACCCTCAGGATGTCGGCCTTCGTTTGACATTTCCTTCACATGGGTTAGATAACTGCTTCCTTAACCATATGATAAATAGATTCATACCGCCAGTAGCGTTGAACTTTAATTGTAACATTAATTAGTTAACCCTAACCTTTGAGTGAATTGATAAAAAATAATGAGGTCATGGAAAATAGAGAGATAACTGCTGTCACTGCTCCCCCTAGGGCCAGCTCTAATCTAAACATGAGATAAGGAGCACCTCTCAGAGGGGTGATGAGTGACACATGGAATTTCCTTGGAACAGGGACCTTAATTGACTTGGCTTTTTTCCACAGCGATTTCAGTCATATAGGCAAGATAATGCTTATACTTCCTTTAAACCTCAGTGACAATATATGCAGAGGAGTCAGATACTCTATTATATCTTACTGCTATAATAGCAGGCCTGTCGCACCACTTACTCAAGTTAGTCATGTGCGCATGTGCCAAAGGGCCTGCAGCTCACACACACACACAGCACGCGCGAACGCATACATACACTGCAAGCACGCACATACACACCGCACACACACGCCCATGCTCACGAACATACATGGAAACGCACACACACAAACACACACAAACACACACGCGCGCGCACGCACGTCAAGACAAAGGCAGCGACACGTACACGGAAGCGCACACACACGCACGCACGCGCACACACCGTAGTCAAGACAAAGGCAGCGATATGCTTGCCGAGCTAAGACATTATGTTTTTAAACGTAACGGCTCCGCCAACGACACACGCGCAGGTAAGAACAAACACGCACGCGCCCACACCGCAGCGACACTCGCCCAGGTAAGACGTTATGTTTTTAAACATAGCGGCTCCGCCATCGACACACGCGCAGGTTAGAACACACAAGCACGCGCACGCATTGCAGCGACACTCGCCCAGGTAACATGTTCTGTCTATGGACTGTAGAAATTGCACCGACCAGCATATCAACACAGAAGTCACGTGATTCTTAAAGAGACAGTGTCCCTATAATACAGAACGAAAACATGTCAATAACACAGTATGTATATAGAGTCCACCACAAGACTACACTTCGCTCCAATTTAATATTACTCTGCTCCTTGAGCATCCCCAAATATCGTGCGATATTGATATCCCCCCCTCCCCCCTGCGGACTGTCTTATTTGTTTTATTTTCCTTATGTTTTGTGTGTATGCTATGTGTGACTCTAGGCCACTGCTGCCTGTCTTGGCCAGGACACTGAAAGAGATGTTTAATCTCAATGATGATTATTATTTTCAACTAACCAATAGTAGTTGCTTTGCATTTTAAAATGTCAATACACTTTTCAGCCGTGAATAACAGTAAAAGCTATTTAATAATTGATTTGCATGCATAGTATACGCCACTTTCCATTGAACAATTACCCGTGTTACCATAAATTGAATAATTTTATAATGTAATCAACTGCTCACACACTAGCTGCTTTCAGACACACATGTAAGTCCTGATATTCTCCTGATGGACTGTATGTGTGAACAACATATCCTGACATTTGTACCCTGAAAATCTCCTGAATAATACTACCCCTGAGGTAGTATTTTCTCTGTAGGAAATGTAAATTACCTTATATGTGAATGAGGAGTAGAAAGTCTGTATTTCTCACACCACTTCAGTGGGCGTATTGTTGATGCTTCTGCATGTCATTGAGTGGCCCCCTAAATGATAATGCCTGTTGCCTTTTGTTCGCTGAATGGTTAAAAAATATTTAAATGTTGGCACTGCTTTTAAGAGTAATTTAAGGTGAACGAATGTTATAAGTTGTAAAATTATAGGCAAAATGCTATTATATTATGCGATCAATTACATTATCGACTGGGGTTTCCACAATATTGCTATGGGTTTAATTACAACTAGAGGTTGAGCACGCACAACGCACGCTCGAAAACTCTAGTTTATATTAAAATCCACTCATCACCAATTAAACTGATTTGAAGTATACATAAAATATGTGCTTATAAGATGAGCCATGTAAAATCAAAGAAAACAAATCCTTATACAACATATATGGGTTAACATTAAGATGTTACATGCATGAGCATAGTGAAAACCACTTCTACTTAAACAATAAGCATGCATTAAGTGTTTGACTCTGTACTATTAATTAATTAACTTTAAAGGGGACATATTATGAAAACACACTTTTCCTGGATTTGGGGTGTTGTTTTGGGTCTACTCTGCAGTATAATGTCAATTAGGGACAGGAGGATCTGATGGTCCATGTTGTCAAAGGCTTCTGAATGTCCTCAAACCAAACAGGCCGGTCTATGTATCTTATTGTTCTGTACTTTCTCTCTCTTTAAATTAGACAGCCAGAACATATCCTTATCTGGTGACCGGTATTGAAGGCATTTGAGGTGTCAAACTTTATCGCATGAAAATACCTCTTGAAGACTTGATTAGTACATAAATAATCATGGTAAAGACCCTCATTTTTTAGCCATCAGGCATTAAAGAAGAAGCAATTGTGCATTGTGTACTGATTTGAAAACAATTCCATTTAAATTCTGAGAAGATTCTAGCCTTTGGTTAAACCTAATGCCAATCTCCACTGTAGAGCCAATCAGCATTAAAGTACTGATATTATGCCAACAGGTCTGAGTGAGATTAGCAATTACAAGCTGTTTGAAAATCTAACTTTTCCTATGTTTTAGTGACATGACAAGTGGGTGTGTCCAGCTAGATGTACGCTGGATAGATCAGTCTACCAGCCTTCCCAGTGGACTGGAGCAAATGTTGCTGATCTATACCATACATCTAGGTGGACACTCACACTTGGAATGTCACTGAAACACAGGAAAATAAGCGGTAACGGCTAATCCCTCTCATACCTGGTGGCATTATGTCACCCCTTTATTTAAAAGGTGAAACCTGGACATAAGGTAGGACTGTACTATCGAGAAAATATTCCTCCAAAATAGTGTTACCAAACCTGCACTGAGAATGTCCTGCCACTGTAGCCACTGAATTATAATCAGGGCAGCACACTGTGGCTCTAAACGACAGGTAGCCTGTTTGTAAATAAATCTACTTCTGGAGCATTTAAACAGTGTGCAGACCCTCCTTTCTCTCATATTTAACCGATTGGTGGTCAGCAGGACGAAGCAGCATCACAAGCAGGACGTCACCAGGGGTTGTGAACTCCCTCTGTGCTGCTGAGGAACTCTGCCCCTAGTGGGCGTAGAGACCGTTACCTGATCGGAGTCAGAGACTCCAGGTGTGCTCATGTGTAGACTGACCACTCTGCCGTTAAACACAGACAGACCAGGCGTCCAGGTGTCTTCAGTCCTGCCTCCCTCATGCGTTACAAAAAATGACAATGCAAGTGGCTTTCTTGACCGTTTGTTGGATGTTTGTGACTCCACGTTTGATTACATTTTTATCAGCTTTATGGATAGCTTAATGTATTGATTATTGATTTATGCCTTTGGTTCTTTGATTATACTGAATGGAGGCAATAAATGGCCCACTAAATTGCATTTCCCTGTCAATAACTCTTTTATTTGAGGCTCTTAAGCGGCCAACTCCTCCTCCACCAGCATATGCATAAGAGAACCAAACTTCAACCAGAGAAGATGGAGCAGCCCACATCGTTTAATGTACGTTTCAGAAGCAGTGTTTTAATGATGTTTTGATGATACAATTCTCTAATGGGTACCGTTCAAGAAAGATTAATATCCCAATGTCATGCAAGCACAAGAAAAAATAAATCTGCAGTTCATAAAGGCATCTGTCTTACCCGCATGGAACATGTAATGTAATGCCAATTAATTTATTGGTTCAAAAAGACGGGACACACCTAAATTAACCAATATTGCATTAGGACAGGGGTTCACAACCACCGGTCCGCGGGATGCTCCCAGGCCGAGGAGCATTGTGCACCAGGCCGCAGAGATTTAGAAATGAAGTCTATAAAAATAAAATAATAATAATAAATATTTTCTTTTCATGTTTATTGCATACTGTGAACAGATGATGAACAAGCGCCAAGCTTTACTTTTTTATTGGCTTGATGTTTACATAGAATAAAAGTCGTGTGTAGGTTTGACAAAGAGTTACATCGCCCCCTGTGGTCATAGCGGCACAAAACTTTTAGAGATCATCCTACTTCCGGTCTACATATGCGAAATTCATTTCACACAGGTGTTCAGGTTTGGAGGATTTTAGCATTTTAGCTCCATTCACTTTCCATATTAAATAATAATATTATAAATATTAAGTCTGCAATGGTTGGTTTCTAAAAGTAGATGCGCATTGCATTGATATATGCCCAATCTTTTGCTATGGTTTGGTGTACATACCTCAAACTGTAGGAGTAGATAATTAACCCAAATTGGCTACACAAAAATAAGACAATAAAACAATAGTGTGGCTCGTTTTGCAAACACACTTATTATATTCACTACTACATAGACTGAAAATATATATGTGTGTTTATGTTTGTATGTCTTGCTGCCTGTAGTCTCGTAGACTACAGGCAGCAGTTTGTCCACTGGTCTATATGTTCTCCATGTTTTATGTGTTCTTCATGTCTACCAACATGAGTTCATAATATTCCAAGACAGCTGTGCAGATGTGTGCCCTCCTGATACTCTGAAACACCGATGTTAGCTTTTGTACAACATATGTATGTACCTGCGCTGCCTAGGGGGAATCAATGAACCCAAAATATGTCCAATCCCTGGAATGCAATGTTTCAATTATTTAATAGAAAATATATTTTCAAGATATTAAATGAAAAGTTGAATATATTTTCTCTGCTGAAGACTATGACTGAAACTGTACCTAATACATGGGTATGTTTTTTTGCTTCAATGTGTGAGGCCTTATCTTGAACAGTCTTAAAACTATGTGCGAGGCAGCTTCGACCAAATAGCTGCTTTATGTGTAGTCAAACGCCTGCCTGCCTTTATTTTTCATGCCTGTACAAGAGCACATGTCGAAATCTTCAAGAAAAAGAATGCTTTTCCCAGCCAATCAGCAGCTGGATTGGCAGAACGACCAAATAAGGAAAAGTAGACTAAATAGGTGGGTGTGGTCTGCAGGCAGAGCACTGTTCTTGCCCTGTAATTTTGGTTATACACCTGGATTGTTTATTTGTGTATTGTATCTTGTGCGTACTAGCCAGAAAGACAGGTGTGTCACGGACACACCTGGTTTATCATTTATATTTCATTCCTTAAGTCAAATAACCTAAATGTTTGCCTCCTTGGGTCGATATAAGGGGACAAGATGTGTGAACTGGAATGGACTGGTTACAATAAGCCTGCTAAAAACCTGCTAGTGAAATGATAACACTCCTATAAGGAGGCTAAATACATTTCCCAAAAGGCAGAATTGTTGTCCTTAAACCCACAACAGCCCTAAAGCATTCCCGTTGTTCTGAAGCAGTCGCGTTGTTTTTGACCTGGGCCAACCTTATTGTTTTACTGCCGCTGGCTCACAAACACAGGACATTACCTCATGTCCTCCATCACCTCCCGATGCCTGCTTGATGCTGTACTATTAATAGCCAGGTTAACAAAGAGAAAGGTGTTTTTTTGTTGCGTTTCCTCAAGAGGTGGAATAGAGGAGTCAGAGAGGGGGGGGGGGGGGAACAAAAAGGAAAGAGGAAAATAAATACACCTACTACGCAAAAAAGCCTAAATCGACAGGACTCCTGAAACAGGTCATTTGTCATGTTATTGATGTTTCTAATTGGCTGAAAGGGGCAGAGTGATGCCACAGCAAAACACTGAATGGCAAATGACCCCAGGATGCACAAATTTTAACCAAACAAAACATGCTGAACCTTTTGTGGGAGCTGGGCCAGGTTGATCTCTTTGGCTGCTTCAGTGTGTGGGAGAACGGGGAAGGCCTTTCTCAGCATTATACAGATATGTTTACACCACTAATGATCTTTCCAGGAAGTTTTCTTTCATAAAGGATGTGATCAAATTACCGGTCCTTTTGAATCCAGTAAGTATCAGTCGTAAACACACTTTCTCAGACACATGATTCCATCGAGGCCCTTATTAAGTTGTCGTTAACATATTCAAAATATGCTGATGGCTTTCTTTCAAATCGAGAAGTAACTCTCTATTTACCTGCTCCTGCACAATCAAAATAAATCATTGGCGATTCAGTGGCTCGTGTCGGGAGGGCTCCGCCGTGAGATGGATGGGAGGTCTAATCTAATTAATAATTAACCGTTAGCAGAACATACACATACACACATACAGGCATAGCGACATGCAAAGGTTGGGACCCAGCTGTGTGTGTTTATGAATAACTTCAGTCATGAGTTTAAGATTATTGCCCTCATCCTGCCAAGGGCACAATAAACTGTCTGTCTCTCTCACTTCCTCTCTGTTTCTGATTCCCTTTCCATCGCTGATTATATCTCTTTCTCTCTCTGTACTCTCCCTCTGATTGATTATACACACACAAACACAAATACACAGTCGCAAATACAGTCTTATTCCCATTCGCACCCGCATTAAACCGGTACTTTACTCTCGGGCACATAAACAACCAACAGTGAATCTGCTGACCTAGTGGCTGCCTTGTTGACATGCCCTCGATGTTATCACATGACACAGCTAAAAATGTTCAGGCCAAACACTCGCTTTGACCAAAAGCCAAGGTCTGCCCCTCAGGCTGCAGTCACAGAGAACACTGAGTGTCTTGTTCGTCCTCTCCCTTGTGTATGTAAGTGTTAGGTCTACACAGACCTAACACTATCTTTACTTTCTAGATGGCAGGAGAGAAGTCAGAGCTGTTTGCTGTCTTAGTACAATGTAACTCTGGACTAGGGTCAGGGTTAGGTTCAGGGTTAGGGTAAATGTTAGAGTTAGCTGTGTAGCCTGGGGAAGAGGTGGGCTGGAATCTGCACACAGCCAGGAATATTTCAAATGAAGGCTGTTTCTCCAAGGAGTGAACTGCACGGCCATGCAGGGCAAAGCATTGTCACAATACAATCCGTGTGTCTGTCTGCCCTCCTGCCGGCTTGTCTGCCAATTTTATTTTGAGGTTTGAGTTTTCATTGTTCAGAATTCAGATTGCATAGTTTTAACATTGTTGAGACTGTTCTGTTTTATTGTTGGCTGGTTCTCCCATGCTGCTCGCTTCTGAACTTAATTGCAGCTTTTCTTTCTGCAGACCACAGTAACGTCCTTGTGAGTCCATCCGTAAAACTTCCTGTAAAATGTGGTGAACCACAAGGGTCAGCTGTCTGGCCTCTTCCTGTTTTATCTCTCCATGAAGTTCATTGGAAGTTTAGGGCCATGGTTCATTCATCTCTCAGCCAATCACTGACAGGCTTTATGATCAATATACGGTGGACGGTGATCCTGAATCCTGAAACTAAAGGTTATGCTGTATCAAATATATATAAATATGTATAGGGGTCACTCAATGCTGGGGTTTCAATGGCAAATTAATTAGCTAACCTAATAAACATTTAAAGTTATTTTAATATAAAGAAAAAATGCCCCCCAAAAATAACCTACAATACAGATGCAACCATTGCTCTACAAGAAGGATAAAGTAAAAAACTAACGGGCATACCTTTTAATTCCAGTACATAAATAGCAAAAGAATCTCGCCACCCAGATATTGTACCTTTCTCTCTCTCCGCCCAAACAGAGAGAAGGTACGGAGGAGGTTAGATGGGGATTCACATGGCGAGATACCGGGAGGGATGACAGGAAGAGAGAGGTGGGGAAAGGGAGGGAGAGGAAGGAATCTAAACATGCAGGGACCGGTAGCAGAATCAGCCATTCACCACACGGTTCTTCCCTTAAAACACTCATTGACAGAACTCTGCAATACGTACAGTTATCAACAACGTAATGTAAGTTTAATACACACTATGATGTAGATGTAAAGTGACAATGTTTATATATCTGAGAAACAGTACAACAAAATGAGAGGGCTGTTGTATAAGTCCCTCAGTGCTATCAGGGTATTGATCAGTAGAGGATCGGCTCGCTACATGTTTGTCTAGGGTTGGTTCCCTAGCTGTGTGAAAGAAAACTTGCAGCTTCAGACGTTTATTGCTGTTTCTCGACTAGTAGTTTTACAACATCTTACAATCTTAGTATTGCTATAAATTGTAAGCTACTGTTTGTAAAAGATTGCTCTGTGTATGACCCTATTCTCACTATAGACTATTAAGTCCCACAAAATACGTTTCTGGACAGACAATTCTTTAATGGTAATGCAAGTTTACTTATGCTTTTGCTTGTCATATGTTAACATTTGAATCATGTGTTATATAGGCCTATGTTACATACACATCTACATGTTCATTATGGAATGACAATGTGTGTGCAGGCAAAATGATGGAAGACATGCCTACACATAGATACCTTCTTATTATATGTGCAGCCTATGTTGGCTAAGCAGACAGTATAAACCATGCTTCTTAGTATAAGCCCAGTTGCAGATGGGCTCGCTTTGCACGAAGGGAGGAGGATGGGAGGCTCGCTGTGGAAGGGCGTGGCGTGCAAGGGCGGGGCTCCTCCCGGCGCGAGGACGGGAGACAACGGGACAGAGACGGGCATCAATAGGACCGACGGACGGTTCACTTATCTCATTGAATCTCCGGGTTTTTAACCAGCGATCTCAGGTAAGAGAAGGTCCATTCCGTGCATTTACATAATGCTAAACGTAATGACTTTAACAAAGAGACGATTCTACTCCTTGTTGCAGCAAACGTGCTGCTGTCAGTTCCTTGCATGGGATAGCCCCAAAACTCGTGTTTTGATTAGTATTTCATAACACTTATTTAGGGCGATGAATCATCGGATGTATAATGGCATAATGGTAGAAAACCGGACTGCAGTGCATACGGGATGCATTTCGTAATTCAACATTCGCATGTAGTGTATACCCGCAGACTCAAAAATCGGATTGATGAACTGCTCTGTGATCAGACAGAACGCGTTACGCGCTCATCGATCGGGATCTCCAAAGAGCTGCAGACTCTCTCCCAGGGCATTCAGTGGATCATTAGTATTTTTTGCACAATATCTGTTTATTGTGGAACAAACCATCATCTGTTAAGCAATCTAATAATCTGACTGCTGATTGCGGTCAGATTATTAGAGGAAACCGCAGTCAAAACTGCGGTTTCCTGCCTCCGCCTGTGTGCGTGCCCAGTGGGCTGATGGTGGTGGTCTGCTGCGTGTCTCAGCGTGTTGCATGGCTGTCTGGGGCCCCATGCTGCTCACCAGGAACCTGCCAGAAGCTGCAAACGAGCCTGCCTGAAACAATGCCACCGTTTTCACTCCTCTTCTCAGCTGCAGTGAAGCACTTCCTTGACATGTATGCTCTGCGACTCAATTGCATGCAATGTTGTTCTTGCAGGATGCAAATTGGAATCCGATTTGAATGGTAATGGCCCTGAAAATATAAATCGGTTATTAATGAGCAGGCTCTCGCAATTGATAAGGAAGTGGACTCCAATCTTTCGGATAGGAATCATGGCTTTTGAATGTTGAATTCAACATGTTGAATCAGTTGCCATATTCTATTGCTGCCCTGACAGAAACGCATCATAATTTGACACTCAGGTCGGACATATCTACGTGTCAAAGAACATTTCTTAAATCTTTGATCATGCAAAGTCGCATGGTAAAAGAGCTACACATGGCATTGGAACACAGCTCAGGTTCCCTTTACACTAGCGAAGGTAGACGTTTAGACCATGATCTGAGCTCTATACAAATGAGGTTTCACTGTCTAGTCTGAATGTAACACTATTAGCACAATGGCGAATCATAGGTTTGTTGTGCTGGACGTTGTTAAGCAATGTAGTTCTCGTAAGAGCTGCCCAGGCTGTCTGTCCGGCTGTTGAGTATAGCTGGGAGGAACACAACGACCAGTGTCAGTCTGTTATCGCACCCTCTGATGAATGTTGTTGTTGTTTTTCCAGTCAAGGGCCTCAAAGTAGCCTACAATAATTTATCAGAGGTCAGAACTGTAAACATCTCAGCATGAATGGAGGAGTGTATTAAACACCACAAACTCCACCAACTCCGCCGAGGTGGAGTTGGTGGAGTTTGTGGTGTTTTATACACTCCTCCATGGTTGACAATTCGGTGGGTGGGGGCAGTGATGTGACTTTAACGTGTGGTTACTGTAATAAGGCCTTATCTGCATGGAACAGCTCTCTTGTAGCTAGGTTATTTACACGAGGAGGATGTGCTCATACAGGCATTTTCCTGCTACTGGCTGGGTGGATCACAGCGGTGGGAGTGGGAGGATTCTGAATTGCAATTTTTCAGCATTGGTTGCCCAATTTCTGAATTCATTCTTCAGTAAGCATGATAATATGTAACAACTAGTATAGAGTAGGCATGATCCAAATTAATTCCAAGTCTACAGTAAAAGAGAAGTAAACTGTTCTGTGTAATTTTCATTTGTTCTTTAGCTGGTCAATCAAACAATCACAATAATTAAAAGCAACTTAATATTAGGGTGACTAAATAAGGGAGTCTAACAAGTCAAGGTTGTCAACAAAAGACCTGGAACCTCCTGGGTGTTGATATTGTGTCGGTGGCTAATAACTGTAATTCTAAGGGAAGGTGTGAACCTGGTGAACCTTCTGGGAATGCTTGTACTCGTTCGCAGGCAACTGTTTTGAGCACTTCCCAAGGTGGTTGAAAGTTGATACCCAAACTTCCACACCTCTATTACTCCATCAAGAAACCAAACAAAACCAGTCTTCTCGTTTCTTCTCAGATTTCCTTGTTATTTTCAATCACTTTTTTTTTTTTTTTTTTAAATAATAAAAGTATCATTTTATCATAACCCTTAAATCAAAGGGTTCCTTCCTG
>OMPA01114564.1:0-11296 GCA_900312635.1 Pollachius virens
GAAAACCAGGAAACGCGCGGCTAAATAAAGCGCTGTGTGTGTGTGTGTGTGTGTGTGTGTGTGTGTGTGTTTGTGATGGAGTGAGGCTTTCTTCGTGGGGACGGTGGCAAGGGTGGAGAACTGAACAGCAGAGTGATATGAGCTGGGCGTGGATTTGCGCTCTCCTGTGTTGTATGGTGTTTGTATCCATGGCAACTGCATGCATGAACGCCGGGTGTGTGTCACTTGATGCTAGATAGTGTCTGTCCTTGACAATACGGGGAAACCTAACATCATCTAGTCTTTTGATAGGAATAGCGAGTGTTTCTTTGTGGACATGGCCTCCTTGCAGCATTTTAAAGATTATTTATGAGGTGCTCTGCTTGGCTGAAAAATGTACAAAGTGTCAAACACCATGACTCTGTTGGCCTTATACACCTAGCGGCAATCGTGGTTTAAAATGCTAGATGGGTGGGAGAAATCCAGCTCCATGACATGCATTCCAAAAGTAAATTCAACTGAATACATTTCGGAGGTTTCACAGCCGTGTCATGTTGCATGGCGGATCGATTATGGCTGCACACGAGCAGCTTGCTCAGATGTCTACATCTCAATAAAGTTCCCCCGGTGGCTATATTTGGCCGATAGCTTCAGGGGAGGTTAAATATACCACTGTTTTCATTCTTTATGTGTTCACATGCAAACATATCAACTTCCCCTGACATCATCAGGTGAAATGATGGCAGAATGGGGATCTCAAAGCCCTGAGTCGGACGGCTTTGGGAGGAAACAGGTATGTAAGACAAGGTCACACCCTCACAGTGAAGTCATTCCTGACTTTGTGCTTTACCTAACAATTTTGGATTGAATGATTATATGTGGCAAATATGATTAATATAGGCTACTTGTGTCTTAGATACATTTTTAAAGATTCTCAAGCAGTCCAGTTCCGTATTAGAGCAAGCCAAACTGCAGCGTCTGCAAAAGAGAACAGATGCTGCCACACAGTGGACGTTTCTAGACCCTGCCTGGACCGCTACGGTACAACTATTATCGTTCATGTCATGTCATAAAGACAACCTTATTCATACAGGCCTTTATCAGATCGATAGGGCATCAACAACTCATTCATATACACTTATCCCTCCAAAATGTATATAATCACAGTGGGAATGTTATGTTCAAGAAGGAACATCCAAGAAGGTTAACATTTAACATGCTTTTAACATTGCTGAAATTTCCAGTGTGGGCGACTGCGCACACGGGACAGCCCATAAGGCGAAGCCTAGAGGGACTACAATCAAAGAACTAGAGTTATAATAACTATCGTTTTCGACTTATAACACATGTCTTTCACCAGACCAATGGTTTGTTTTTGTTAATTGTCTTTTTACATTGATTACAAAGTTATTAAGCAAAACATGTTATCGACAGTGATAGTGATGGTGAATTCAGATACATGTCATTAAGGAGCAGGTAGGTATAAGGGGCCTTTAGCAACCAATTACTTTATAACGTCCAATAACGTAATAACTGCCAATAACGTAATAATTTAGATGTTATAAAGCCAATCACGAAATAACTTGCCAATAATGTAATAATGTTGTTGAGCCAATAACGTAATACATTTTGCCAATAATGTTATAACTTATGTTATTGAGCCTTTCGAAGTTCTGCATTGTAGTTTTCAGTATGGTATTGTAAAGCTATTGTAAAGCTTAACTTTTACTCTGGGATTCATGAACCTAAGTTCCATTTTGAAAATATGACTGTTTGAAGTTTAGAGTTTGTTCAGAATAGGTTGCTTAGTTATGTAGCCCTCCATTAAACCCCTTTGCCTTTGCAGGCTTACTTGACTTTAGGCAGATATCCCTGATGTTTGCGAGATTTAAATGGTTGAATTAAAAATGTTTTTCCATGAAAAATGTGTTAAATTCATTGGACAATGCAAGATCCTCACTGAGACATAAATTCCATGTTGCATACACCATTAGGAGCAACTGTGTATTTATACAACAATATCTGTAAGAATTGTAATGACTTAAGACCGAAATGAGCTGATGGCTGTTAAACAAATAACCATAATAAAGAGATGTGCCCAGTACACAGGGCTAGTGGTAATGCCATGTGTTTACATGACTATGCCATTCAATATACCTTCACAAACTACACAAAAACGGACACATCAGCCAATAAGTTTACTGCAAAGAACTCTAAAACAGGAAGTTTCGTGAAATTGTCTTTAAGGAATTTGCGAATTTCTTTAGTTCAAGAACTGCATGGTTGTGAATCTGTGGATGAACGTGTGCATTAAATCAGTTTAGGAGAAGCATCTAGAGCATATGCATCAGACAAACATTCAGGTTGTGATTATTGGTGAATAAAGCAGTAATAGCCACATAAGGGCAAACGTGGGCCAGTCATATGTCATACAAAATTGTTTGAGATACATTTTCATTATGTACAACATAACATAAAGTATCATTATGTTACAAACATTTGCAGAAATGCTCTTTTTGATAATTTTTAATATTGAATCTTAACCACTGCGTCAGACTCCCGGACTCCCGCCGGAGCTCCTCCGGAGTAAGCTTCACTTGGAGCTCAGCTCCGGGGTCCGGCAGGAGGTCCGGCGCGGGAGCTCCTCCGGCGAGAGTCCGGGAGTCCACACCGGCAACAATCCCTTTCTCCTCCATGTCACAGTTCAATCTGGTCTTCAAGGAGTTAAAGCCAAAGTTCCTTTCCCCCAATTCCTGCATGCATGCACCCATCTTGTGCCTTACATTCCCCCCGGGGATGAATATTGATCTATTTATCAATGTAGCCCATTATCATTTGCCTTTAATAGTATGTTCTGTGATGAAATCACGTGTTGTTTAATTTTGGGTCAATTGCTGTACTGCCTATTTCGGAATCAAAAAAAATGTATGTAAAAAAAATTATTATTACATTATCGGCTCAGCTGTTACATCTCAGCCGAATCTGCAAGCAATCTAATGTCGCTCTGCAGATCAGGCTGGCCCCAAAGCTATTTTGGCCGAATCAAGAATCCTAGAGTAAAAGTAAAGCTTTGTTTATGATAGGCCTACTACGTAAAGTGCTCTTCGTAGCCACTTAGAACGATGGAGACCTCATTCCCGCAGCCCCTAGCGTTCCAGCGGTGAATTGCAATACCGAAATACCGAAAATGAAACGCAGAACTTTGAAAGGCTCACAACTCCATCGAAGCTTCTGCGTGGTCACGGAGTTGGAAACACGGAGTACTATAACAGAACCCTAAGAGTTACATATAAATCCAAATAGACTCTTTGCTCCTTTAATACATCCTGTGGAGGGGAGTATGAGGGTGGAGGGGTAAGGTCAGATAATCAAGCATGTGTTGCAAGATGCAACATTAAGGCTAGTGTTAAGGAACAGGGCGAGGGGACCCAAGCGCTGGACACAGGGAGGCAGAGCCGGGGTAAAAGGAAACAGGGTTTATTGGGACATGGGTTAGGTGACAAGCTGGGGCGAAACAAGCGGTAGTCAGGCAGGCGTGGGTTCGGCAACAGGGAGTCAGTCAGGCAGGCAAGGACTCGGCGACAGGCGGGTAGTCAGGCAGGCGAGGGTTCAGCGTCAGGCAGGCAGTCAGACAGGCAAGGACTCTACAACAGGCAGGTAGTCAGGCAGGCAGGGGTTCGGCGACAGGCAGACAGTCAGGCAGGCAAGGGTTTGGCGACAGGTAGGCAGAGTGATGGACGGAGAACTAGGGAAGAGGGGAGAGGGTTATCAAGAGAACGGGAACACTGAACTGGGTCTAGAGAATGCTGGTAGGACCGATACGAACTGGGTAGTTGTAAACGACGAACTGGCACCGGCTGGATGGAGATCTCGGCTGAAGTAGGAAGTGGAGATTGATGATTGAAGACAGGTGTGATGGAAGAATGAGGTACAGTGGTGTCAAGTGGCCACTAGATGGGGGTGTTGGACCGCGTAGCAGGACGTGGCGTGACAGCTAGGTGTGACAGTTTCTCTTCGAAATTGAAAATAAAATAAAGTGATACCTCAGTTATTTCATTATTGGCTTTGAAAATGTTATTGGTTATAACATTTTCAAAGGATTTTTTTGATACAAGGCCAATAACGTAATAACCCGCCAATAACCTAATAAGTTGTTACATTATTGGCAAAAAGTTATTACGTTATTGGCTGAACAACTTTATTACATTATTGGCAAGTTATTACGTAATTGGCTTTATTACATTAAAATTGAAATGACATTGCATCTCCTGGAACCGTCACCTTATCGTGGTAGAGAGGTTTGCGTGTCCCTGTGAACCTGAGGGCTGTGTTGTCTGGAGCTCGATGATTGATTTTGTGATCGTGTCATCCGATCTGAGGCCGCATGTTTTGGACACTCGGGTGAAGAGAGGGGCGGAGCTGTCCACTAACAACCATCTGGTGGTGAGTTGGATCAGGGAATGTGGGAAGATTCTGGACAGACCTGGTAAGCCCAAACGGGTAGTGCGAGTGAATTGGGAACGTGCGGATGAGGCCCCGTCCTAGGGATCTTCAACTGACAGCTCCGCCAGCTTTTCTTGCATTGCTGAAGCTGCGGCGGTGAGCTGTGGCCTCAAGGTCTTAGGTGCCTCAAGGGACGGTAACCCTCGGACACAGTGGTTGACACCGGTGGTCAGGGAAGCCGCCTGACTAAAGAAGGAGGCCTTCTAGGATATGTCATCCCGGAGGACTCCTGAGGCAGTTGCAGGCTTACCGACAGGCTTGAAAGGCTGCAGCCGCTGCCGTGTCGGAGGCTAAGCAGGGCTGTGTGGGAGAAGTTCGAAGAGGCCATGGGGAAGGACTTTAGGTCGGCACCAAAGTTTTTCTGGAAGACCATCCGGCACCTCAGGAGGGGGAAACGGGGAACCATCAAAGCTGTGTAGTTAGGATGGGACTCTGTTGACCTCAACTGAGGAGGTAGTCGAATGTTGGAAGGAACCCTTTGAGGAACTCCTGAATCCGACTAACGCGCCCTCTATGATGGAGGAAGAGCTCGAGGTTGATGGTGGTTCGTCTTCAATTTCCTTGGTGGAAGTCACTGAGGTAGTCAAACATCTTCGCAGTGGCAAAGCCCCAGGGATTGATGAGATCCAGCCAGATATGCTGAAAGCTCTGGTTGTTGAGGGGCTGGCTTGGTTGGCATGCCTATTCAACATTGCGTGGGAGTCTGGTACAAACAGTGCCAAAGGAGTGCCAACCGGGGTGGTGGTTCCCCTGTTCAAAAAGGGGGACCAGAGAGTGTGTGCCAATTACGGGGGTATCACACTTCTCAGCCTCCCCGGTAAAGTCTACTCCAAGGTGCTGGAAAGGAGTGTTCGCCAATCGTCTAACCTCAGATTGAAGAGTAACAATGCGGTTTCCGCCCCGGACGTGGAACTACGGACCAGCTCTTCACTCTCGCAAGGATCCTGGAGGGGGCCTGGGAGTATGCCCATCCAGTCTACATGTGTTTTGTGGATCTGGAGAAGGTGTATGACCGGGTTCCCCGGGAGAATCTGTGGGAGGTGCTGCGGGAGTATGGGGTGACGGGGTCAGTCCTCAGAGTCATCCAATCTCCGTACTCCCAAAGTGAAAGCTGTGTCCACGTTCTCAGCAGCAATTCAGTTTCGTTCCTGGTAGGGGTTGGCCTATGCCAGGGCTGCTCTTTATCACAAATCCTGTTTTTGATTTTCATGGACAGGATATCGAGGCATAGTTGTGGTGGGGAGGGGTTGCAGTTCGGTGGTCTGAGGATCTCATCACTGCTTTTTGCAGATGATGTGGTCCTGATGGCATCATCGGCCTGTGACCTTCAGTCACTGGATCGGCTAGCAGCCGAGTGTGAAGCGGCTGCAATGAGGATCAGCACCACTAAATCTGAGGCCATGACTCTTAGCTGGAAACCAGTGGATTGTCTACTCTGGGAGAGGAAATTAGTCCTGAGAGCAAGTGAAAGAGTTCAAGTACCTTGGAGTCTTGTTCGCGACTTAGGGTTTGATGGAGTGTGAGATTGGCCGGAGAATAGGTGCAGCGGGGGCGGTATTGCATTCGCTTTACACCAGTGTAAAGCGATCCTTTTCCGTTGTGCCGGGGAAAAAAAAGTAAAGAGCTGAGCTGAGCCGCAAGGCAAGGCTCTCGATCTACAGGTCGATCTTCATTCCTATCCTCACCTATGGTCATGAGGGAAGGGTGATGACCGAAAGGACGAGATCGCGGGTACAAGCGGTCAAGATGGGTTTTCTCAGGAGGGTGGCTGGCGTCTCCCTTAGTGATAGGGTGAGAAGCTCAGCTATCCGTGAGGAACTTGGATTAAAGCCGCTGCTCCTTTGCTTAGAAAATAGTAAGTTGAGGTGGTCCGGGCATCTGGTAAGGATGCCCAACTTAGGAGGTGTTCCAGGCACGACCAGTGGGGAGGAGACCTCGGGGAAGACCCAGAACTAGGTGGAGAGATTATATCTCAACACTGGCCTGGGAACGCCTCCAGATCCCCCCGTCAGAGCTGGTCAAAGTGGCCCGGGAAAGGGAAGTCTGGGGCCCCCTGATTGAGATGCTGCCCCCGCGACCTGACCCCGGATAAGCGGAAGACGATGAGGAGGATGAGAATGAGGTACATTACAATTATTACGTTATTGGCAGCTATTATGTTATTGGCCGTTATTATGTTGTTGGTTGCTACAGGGCCATCTCAAGGAGGCCCCTCTGTGGACGTTGGGGTTCAAACCCAGACCCTTTGGCTTAGAGGAAATAGCCTCTATATCTTTATATTTACTACCTTATCAATAGACACTGATCTATATCCTCTTTTCAAATAGGCTTAATGTGATCCTAATTTAATTGAATGTAAACATAAAAAAAAGGCTGACCTATATCACCCTATAACATAGAACAATGAAGGTACACACCTCTAAATACACGTATCTCTGTTACATATGGCTCAGTACCGACCGCTACAGAGACGTCACTATACACACGGTCTACGGGGCTCTAGGAGAAACACTGCTTCTTCTCTGTGTGTTGACATTGACAACATCTTCATGTTTCTCTAGCCCTGACAGCCAATCAGATTGCTTCACAATCACAAAAACACACACACACACACATACACACACACACACACACACACACACACTGTCTACATAAACACACACACACACATACATGCATGGGCTACATCACACACACACACAAACAGCCGCACAAGGCGTTATATAAGGCAGCACCAGCCAGCAAGCCAACTTGGTCTTCACTCTGAAAAGAAAGTGCACCACATGCCAAAAGTAACATGAAACAATGTTTATAACATGGGATCACAGACGTTGCTTCAAAGCCTTCACAGATCTGATGGTGTCCTGGTATTCACACCAGTTTGGTTGTAAACCAGGGTGTTAGGCTGAGGGTAAGGATGCTACGTGACTGGTGGTCTCTTAGTGAGGATTTCCCCAACACACACTTAAATACACTACACACACTCATTTTAAATTCTTTCAAGTAAAGCTATGGAAGTTGTAGATGATTAACAATTTCAGGCCGAGATGGCTTGCTTGGTCGGGTAGCCCCCAGCCTGGGTGGTAACGGTGGAGGCGTTTAGCTTGGCTAATCATTACCTCACTAGAGTTCCTTTACCTCCACTCATCAGTCAGAGAGGTTAAACATTATCTTGATAATGCTTGATCCAATTCCTGCAGTATAATTACTTCTGACAGAGGGTTAGTTATCAAGAGACACTTGGTTTAAATCATCTGTCACACCCTTTGCCTTTGGTAACCAACTACAACAATGCAAGCATGACAGAATTTGAATGAATAATATAAGTAACAAAAAACTGATATGAACCTTTAGTTGCTTTAGTCCCTTAGGCCAAACATGGGCAGAAGCGAAGCATATTTTAACACTGTAATAAAAACGTTGAAATTTGAAATATATTTGTCATAGGTCACACTTAGACAAATAATGACCAAACAATTTAAAACTCTGTTTAAAACATTTGTTTCAGTCAGACAATCTCAACAATCCGGCCATACATTATCCTGCATCTTTGATGACATCAATCTTATCATGCAAAAACAGTTGCATGATAAGCAATACGTTTCCATGCCTAAGAGCTTTCTGTTGGGTTAAATATTCTTGCACCATGTAAAAGGATATTTCTGGGGTGTTCATCTTGGCAAATAAAGCTATTCCGTAAATGTTATAAACATGACAGAGAGATAGTCACCAAGCCTTGCATTGGGAGTTATGCTGTCTGGATAGATACAGACAACAGATAACCGTCTGGAGCTGAAGGTACAGCAGACTTTGGAATTTGGACCCTAACATCCTCCAGTAAGTACCGTAGATCAGAATGTAACTCAGAAATACCTAACAGCATCACAGATGAAGAAAAAGCCTTCTGGAATGAGAGGGAGAAGGAGAAGGGGAAGAGTGGGGGAAAGACAGGAGAGAGGAGAGAATGAAGAAGAGAGGAAAGAAAAGTATGCAGGAGAGGGAGAGAGAGACATCATTCCAAAAACAATTGGTAACTTCATCAACACTACGCAAAGGTCAGAGGTAAACACAACATTTAAAATTGAGAGAAACCGACAGAGAGACATTGAAGCTACTCACACAAGATCTACGGCCAGCCTAATGGGAAAGTGTATGATATGGCTGTCTTTAATGTCTAAAACGACACCACATTTTACTTTCATGCCCCTCTTGCAGAGCCTCGCAGATAAGCTCAGGAAGGCTCTGGACTAATCTACACGGCCTCCTCTAGGCCTGGGTGGGACGGGGGTGGGCCGCTGGGAGGGAGCAGATCACAATTTCACATCCAATAGACGAGTTAACCAGGGGATCAAACTGGATCAGCTAGGAAGCAGATGCCTTCTGATCCACAGACCCCCATATCACATGGTACAGAGCAGTCGGGTTGGGGTGCCAGCCTTGAGCCCCAATAGACAAACACAGGGTTCCTGTGGGACTAGTAACTTGACTGGTCAAATTAGTTATGATACTGATAATGATACTGATTCCACCTGTAGACTAGCATGTCTACAGGTGGAACCATAACGTTTAGTACCAGACTCAGGCACCATACTGCTATCACCGTAACTGTCTCAGTACCACCAGGAAATGCACTATTAACCCAGGGAACTGTAAACTGTACACAGAAGTTGGCTGTTTAAAGTTCTGGCCATGAGGGAGAGGAAAAGAAAGACGGCGTCTGAAGACCTGCATATTTAAAATATTTAATCTAATGTATAGGATGGCAACACTCTTTAAAACAAACTACAAACATAATTCAATTGGATCTTCTCTCGTGTATAACTTTACATATATTATTATTTTTTGTCATTATACAATCAGGAATTCATCATTTATTGCAAACAGTACATATTGCGTTAGAGGTAAAGCCTGGACAGGTAGATTCCCAATGGCAGCCTACTACCTAGCTATATCAATGGATGGCTCGGGATGGTAGGACAGACACAGTGCAGGGCTCCAGGTTCTTCTTCGAGGGCAGGAAGGGGTTTCTCACTTAAAAGAGGCAAGAACCTTTCTGCCTTTCAGGGGCTGGGGGCTCCGGAAGTTGTTCTCCATGCGACTCCTCAAATCCTCCTCTTCTCCATTGAACACCAGCATCCGGAACTTTCCCATCTGAGAGATAGAGAGAGAGAGATCCAGAGGAGTGGAAAAAGGCAATAGTGGCCAGCTGTTTTTTTGGTTTACCATTGAGTCACCTATTTCCTCTAAAATCTCTTTCAGTTATGTCATCAATAAGTCTGTGCAGGTAAGAATAACAATCAAACCATAAATCACGTATGCTCTGTTGGGGGGGCATCCCTCTCAAGCCCTGTTGCATCGTAAGGGAAGTTCTGATGGATCACGAGTCATCCCCAACTGATCCCTCCTATGTATAGTCTTGTATTAATATCCTCTTTTACTAGAGAGTGTCCCCTCCCTCAGCCTTTAAATCAAAAAAATGTGAAAAGCTATTTCTTTCAATGCTTAATATTGTATTGTATACTCTGTAAAACAAATAATTACTAACTAGGAATAATTCTCAAGCTGCAGGGGACACAAATCAACATCAGAAGAAAAGTTTCAATATTGAAGCATGCAGAAAGAATACTACACCCATCCAAAGCCAAGATCCACCAGCCTAGCATGTTAAGATATAATGCCTGACAAAAACTCCATACTTAAAACATTCTGTCACAGTTGCTCCAGAACAATAATGTATCAGCTGGCCTGGATGCCATCTGTTATTCCATGCAACGGTACGCTTGCTCTACAGCTATGTGGGGAGGTGAAAAACAACATAAGACCCTGTTGTGTAAGGGCTTTTCCCTGCTGGGTCTCCATGCAAGCCTTTCTCAATTAAAAATCCCCAGAGTCCCCCTTCTCTCCCCCTGCACCCAGCCGCTCGTCCATTCATCTGGATTATCAACATGGGGGGGGATCAAACGCTTGAGGGTTTGGAGACTCTGGTCAGGGGGCCAGTCGCCTAGTTTAAACCCCACTCCAATGGCCCCCCCACCCCAAACACACATGCTAGGGACATGGGTATGCGGATACCAAGCTCATGGCTGCACACAAGCCCCCTCTGACAGAGAAAAGCCGCCAGTCCTTGAGGAATGGCGCATGGAACAGAGGAAGTTGGCATGTGAGGAGGGCACCCAGGGGATCTGGCAGTTGGCTTCCCAGGAAAACAAGCACAGGATTTCAGCCTCAAGGCCTCCATTTGATCACCGCACGCGACCAGCCATCAGCGGGGGAAAAGACTAATCGGAATTATTCTGGTCAATTAATTATAATTAGTTTACCTTATTTTAAAAGGCGTTGTTATTGTTGTTCACTTATCCACTTGAATTTCTAGTTTGCACAGAAAATTCAAGTGAAAAAAAGTACTCCAGAGAATGAAAGGCTCAATTTAGTTTGATACAACATCTCTTGTGCTGCAACCTTTAACCTGTAAAAACACACCCAGAGGTCGTCAATCGGCCATCTCTGTGGACTCCAAAACTTCTCACAAGACCAAAATTTGGCCAGGACAATGGACGTTAACCAAATAAACTAGACATGTTACCGCATGTGCATTTTCTAAAGAAAATGTGCGTGGTTGCACCAACTTGTCTTGTGTGCAAGGTTCCGCGAGCATGCCAACATGCAAATGCCGCAGAGGGTAATTAGCGAGCATGCCAACATGCTAATGCCGCCGAGGGTAATGAGCGAGCATGCCAACATGCTAATGCCGCCGAGGATAATGAGCGAGCACGCCGAGTTTCAACTCACTTGGCCGCTTCGACACGGACTTGCG
>OMPA01114568.1:0-12612 GCA_900312635.1 Pollachius virens
CGCTTATGTTGGTTTCCAGGAAGCTACCAAATATCTGACTGATTCTAAGCAAGCTAGCGATGCTCCTGCTGATTCCGGAGGTCAAGACAACATTGGCAGCACCGCTAGCTCCAGAGAGGCTAATGTTTCTAACATTGATAGCACCGCTAGCTACAGAGAGTCTAATGTTCCTAACATTGACAGCACCGCTAGCTACAGAGAGGCTAATGTTTCTAACATTGACAGCACCGCGAGCTCCAGAGAGGCTAATGTTTCTAACATTGACAGCACCGCGAGCTCCAGAGAGGCTAATGTTTCTAACATTGACAGCACCGCTAGCTCCAGAGAGGCTAATGTTTCTAACATTGACAGCACCGCTAGCTACAGAGCGGCTAATGTTTCTAACATTGACAGCACTGCGAGTTCCAGAGAGGCTAATGTTTCTAATATTGACAGCACTGCGAGTTCCAGAGCGGCTAATGTTTCTAACATTGACAGCACCGCTAGCTCCGGAGAGGCTAATGTTTCTAACATTGACAGCACCACTAGCTCCGAAGAGGCTAATGTTTCTAACAATGACAGCACCGCTAGCTCCAGAGAGGCCAACATTGCAAACGGTTCTGCCGTTGGTTTCAAGGAAACTAGCAAAGCTAGTTCTTATAAGCAAGCTAGTTACAACATGGGCATTGACAGCGTTGTTGAAGAGGTCAAAAACATCACAGATGTCAATGACGTCTCTGAACTCGATGTTGTCAAGGAGGCTGCCAATGATGTCAAGAAGAAGGACAATGGTGTCATGGAGCTCAATGATATGGAGGACGCAAACGCTGTGGTTGGCAGTGCTATCTCAATTCTCACCAGGAGAAGCCGGAGAGACCATCAGGAGCAGAGGAAAGACTTCTTCTGTCTTGAGTGTTTAGAGTGTTTCCGCATGGAAGAAGATCTCATGAAACACGAACACGAGAAGCACCCGCATTGGGCCCAACCAGAAAGCAACGACGACAACAGTAGAAGCCCGGTGCCGTTTGTTCACCAACTGAGGTGGAGCTCTGAAGAAAACCTCTTGGCGCTTAGCACAGACTCAGAGCCAATGAACTCTGGCGAAGTCAAGACGAAACAGACATTGCAGCAAGGTCGAAAGAGGAAAGCTAGTTCCCCCAGACTTTCTGAAATCCCAGCGGAAAGGGCGACGGGGAAACGCAAAGTAAAAAAGAGAGTGCCAAAGAGTTACACAGGCTCTGGAGCCAGTGGCGGAACGGACGCTCCCAAGCCTGCGTTTGGAGAGATCCAGCTTCAGGGCAGACCCCAGAAGGTTCCACAACCCGTAGAGAAATATTTGACATGTGTCAGAATGAGTGCACAGAACTTGCACTGCAAAACTGCACTGCAAAACTCAACAGATACACCAGGAAGACCGACGGACACAACAGCTGGCCAGACAGACACACCAGGCAGGCAGACACACACACCAGACACATTGGCCAGACGGATAGACCAACCAGACAGACAGATGGACACACCAAACAGACAGACAGACACACTGACCAAACGCACGTCTACACTGACCGACAACCAAGGCAGACAGACAAACACACTACAACCAGTGAATGACGGTGAAACCAGTAAAGAGTACCCGGTTGGAGTGGAAGCCTGCAGAGAAGAGAGACACGCTGGACCAGAGAGACAGGAAACAGGCTCTACGTCTGAAGCCCCAGAAAGAGTCAACACGCTGGATGGAAATATGCCTGGCTTCCTAAAGCCCTGCTCCGTCCGGCTCTTCTGTTTGCCACAGCATACTCTAGAGGCACATCGCATTAAGGGATTGAAAGGAACTCTATTCTAGAAGCTTCTAAGTTGCCACGTTCTTTGTTGCAGTCCCGGGGCATGCTAAGAAACATTTATGAATTTACCTGTTGGATTTCTAAGAAACATTTATGAATTTACCTGCTGGATTTCTATGTGAAATTCAAGTACATTGACACTTTTTACTTATATACTTTTTACTTTTTACGTATTAATTTAATGAAAGTAGATGGTTGTATCAACTTCCTATCTGTATTGTATTGTTTGGCAGGGGCCTTGGAGTTCACAGGCCATTCATTTTTGACAGTTTTGTTAAAAGTATTGTTTCAGACATAGTTTAACATGAAACTGTGTTGTCCTATAGTTTTAATGGCTGACATTAACTCCCATTGTCATTGGACTTAAATGTGGTGCCTTGTTGTACTTTCCACAAAGTTTTGCCATCTTTTTAGGGGTTTATAAATATATCCATGTGATTTTATCACATATGAAAGTATTCTAATCGAACCATGTCTCTACCCAGAATTGCCTCTTAACTGTCATCATTCCATGAAAAAAAAAGATTGGTCCAAAAGAAGAATGTTTGTCTCGCTCTTTCTCGTGGAAATAATTCATATTTTATTGACAACGAAACTCAGAATAAAAAGTTTATTGAAATATACAGTTTATTGTAATAAACTAACATTTGTATAATATAGAAGTAGTCTCAACTGAACATGACAAGAACACAAAGGTTGAAGCGCTGTTGTTTGCCCCGAACTGTGCACATTCCTGTGTTGAAGCAGAGAAACGTCCTTAAGGCCACAGCTGCAGAGAGGGATGCCACTGCTACTACTGCTACTACTTTAGCAGCGGGTGAGCAGTCAGTTCTTCGGCAAGAAAAATAGGCAAGGGTAAGCAAGGGTCAAATTGTGATGGCTAGAAAACCGTGTCAGAGCATCTCCAAAAGGAAGGTCTGGTGGGGTGTTCCCAGTAGGAAGTTGTTTGTACAAAAGTTGTCCAACGAGGGACCACCGTGGAGGCGAGGCCTCCATATGGGGCTGCGTAGCCGCAGACCACTCATAGTGATCATGCTGTCCCATGTCCAACGCCAAAACCACAGTGAGGCACGTGGGATTCAGAACTGGACCATGGAGCAATGGTAAAAGGTTGCCTGGTCTGTTTCTTTTCTTGGACCGTGTGCACAATGTTTACCTTGGGAAGTGATTGCACCAGGACGCACTATGGTTAGAGATGGCACCAGGATGCACTATGTTTAGAGATGGCACCAGGATGCACTATGGTTAGAGATGGCACCAGGATGCACTATGGTTAGAGATGGCACCAGGATGCACTATGGTTAGAGATGGCACCAGGATGCACTATGGTTAGAGATGGCACCAGGATGCACTATGGTAAGAGATGGCACCAGGATGCACTATGGTTAGAGATGGCACCAGGATGCACTATGGTTAGAGATGGCACCAGGATGCACTATGGTTAGAGATGGCACCAGGATGCACTATGGTTAGAGATGGCACCAGGATGCACTATGGTTAGAGATGGCACCAGGATGCACTATGGTTAGAGATGGCACCAGGATGCAATTGGTTCGGCTTAGCTCAGGAGGTAGAGCAGTTGTCTTGTAACCGAAAGGTTGCTAGTTTGATCCCCAGCTCCTCCTAGCTGAGGGTTGATGTGTCCCTGAGCAAGACACTTAACCCTAACTGCTCCTGACGAGCTGGCTGTCGCCTTGCATGGTTGACTCTGCTGTCGGTTTGTCAATGTGTGTATTAACCGATGTAAGTCGCTTTGGATAAAAGCGTCAAAATGCCCTAATTGTAATATTGCTTGTTCACAGTTAACGTTTGAGTTCTTTATCAACATGCTCTATTGCATTTCAGTGAAGCAATGAACATCCTTACAATGTCATGTATAAGGAGAAACACAAGTAAAAAAATAATCGTAGACAACTGATGTAAAATACAGACAATTTTAAAATACAGGAATACAATTTATTATATATTAACTGTAGTTAAAAGGTTGTGCAGTTATGTACTTGCATAATGAGAACTGGTAGGAGGATACAAACGCAGCTTGTCAACGAGAGAGAGAGAGAGAGAGAGAAGAGAGAGAGAGAGAGAGAGAGAGAGAGAACGAGAGAGAGAACGAGAGAGAGAGAGAACGAGAGAGAGAGAGCCCGTTTCCCCGTGTCTCAGGTACCCGGCAGGAATCACACAGAAAGCAAGGGTTAAGCCGCAGTCGGCGTTTATTCAACAAGAATAATAGTCTGCACCCTCGTGCTAGGGTCTCCGTGAGCCTCTAGATCGCCGGCGTGGTGCGGAATCCCTCCGTGTCGCTTCGCCCTTCTCCCGGTCTAGCGCGTACTCCCTCCGTGTCACTTGCCCGGCCCGGTGCGGAATCCCTCCGTGTCGCTTTGCCCTGGTGCGTACTCCCTCCGTGTCACTCTCTGTGGTGCGTACTCCCTCCGTGTCACTGTCTCTCGATCGCCCGGTCTGGTGCTCCTCTTATGCCGGCTCCTGGTCCTTTCCCTTCCTCCGGCCAGGTGTCCCCGATCACGCTGATTGGGGGGCGAGACGTGGTGCTCTCTGTCGCCGACTGGAGGGTGGCGACGGTAAACCCCGTCTGCTGCGTATCCTCGGACCCGCCCGGTCCGAGGTCCAGCGGCGGGATGCCACAATATATATATTAATATATATATTGTAGCGGGCCTGTAGGTGTGGGGTTTCCACGCCACCAAGTTGGACAGATAATACAACACCACATACAAAGAGCAGTTCAAAGAGATGGTTTATTTACCGCGTAAATACAACCACCAGGGTGGGAAAAGGGTCATCCACCTCCTTTGTGATATATATTTTTTCTTTAACCTTTATTTCTATTTCAGACTCAGGTCCATAAATAGCACAAGACTAATACAATACAAAAATATAAAAAGTCAGTTTATATACAAACATTTCAGCCAGTGCACTCTCAGGCTGGAGGTATAGCGAGCACAGCTCAGAGTGGGATTTACAAGTACCACAATGATACTATTCCCAGATCCTCCAATCGTTTCATAAATTTAAACATAAGTTTTCTTAAAAGTGTATGGAACCTTTTTTCACTCCTGCAGTGACCAACATCTGGCAGGCACTGCCCCTTCTGGGTATTTTTAAAAGGATGCGCATAGCATCATTGTACACAACTTTCAGCCTCTGCAGGCTTGTTTTTTTGTAGCTTGACCATAATTGGGCGCAGTAAAGCGGTGTACAATATGCTTTGAACAGGGCTACCTTCACCTGTGTTGAACAAAAGCTGAACTTGCGGGTAATGGTGTTTGCCTGGGCGTATCGTTTGCAACATTGTCTACACATCATCATTCAACCAATCATTTATAAAATGTCCAAGGTATTTAACCCTTCTACATACATAAAGAATATTGACAGTTTGAACGCGGGAAAATTCCTCCCTGCCTAACGCCATTGCCAACTCCAAAGGTGGCTGATATACTAACTCGCCAAGGGCGTAGGAACCGGGGGGGACGGAGGGGACGTGTCCCCTCCAATATCGGAGACAGGCGCATTTGTCCCACCTAAAAATTATACCGGATCTGTCAGGTTTCCGATATGTGTCCCCCCCAATGTTAAACTCATTCCTATGCCCCTGTACCTCGCCATTTAATCTGCATTTTCTGGTGAGCATACCAGTAGATAAGTAGCCTCACAATATACCCAGGCACGCCCCTTTGGGTTAGCTTCATGAATAGTTTCCTGTGTTTAACTATTAAATTCTTTGGAAGCATCAATAAAGCACATAAGGACAGATTCATTTTTGGCCCTGTACTGGTTCACTATTTCCTTGAGTGCATATATACACATGTCTGTCCCATGCTTTGGTTTAAAACCAAACTGATTGTCACAGGAAGAAAGATATCCACTTACTCTATCAAGCAGGATTCTTTCCACAACTTTTGATAGTATGCTGGCTATAATGGGCTATCTCTTCTCTCTCTCTTACCGCTGTTCACTGTTTTGAATTTTACATAATTTCCGTATACTATATGGGCCTATAATTGTCCATGCAACTTACTCTCCCAGCTTTGTCCTTAAGCACGTGGACAAACAAGATGAATAACATTGAATCCGGTAGCATGCCATGGTTCATACAACCAGTGAGGCTGAGAGCTAGAAGAGGAGCTAGCCTCAAACTGGCATTTTTGAGATGTTTAGCTGAAATAAGGTCCAAACCACATGCTTTATTGTTTGGCAGTGTATGCATGGCATCATAAACCGCATGAGTACTTATTGTTTCAACACTTAGTCATTCACATACGGATCACTCTTTATGCAGTTAAACAAGAAGCTGTAGTGCTGTCTCCATAATGCTGCAATGTTCTCAGTACCAGAAATGCCTTCAACATTACATGGGAGGGATGGTTTACAATTATTAAGAGGTCTCACCTCTTTCCAAAAATCAGTGGCTTTATTATGCATAATTTTGTTGGCCATAGAATCAGCCCTCATAACTGGCTCATTTATGGATATGAAACGCACAGCATACTTCTGGCATTGGCAATCTTTTTATGCTCAAGCTCAGGGCCTTGCCTACGTTTTCCAGCCATGTCCCAGAGTTTATAAGCTTCACGGCCCTCAGTATGATACATCGCTACATGCTCATTCCAGCCAGGTCTAATGTTAGATTTCTTGTTCTGTGTGTCATGTTTATAAAAAGGTTTACCACCATCATACAGGGCTGACACCACATTATCATACATGGAACAGAGGTCTCTCTTATGCTCAATCCTCTTACAATTGGCATCTTTACACAAAATAGTTTCTTTAGTCAGATGTATATTACTTGGATGTTTGTCTGTGTTGTTATAATAAGCCAACAAGTTATCTTTAGTGAGGGATGACCAGTCCAATTTTGCAGTGAACTCTTTATTCAAAGCACATTCATTCACTGTTGTCGGAATATCACCAACATTTACATTAAATGCAAGGGGTATATGGTCTGTCACTGCTACCCCATACTTAATGCTCATATTCCCTATATCCATATGCCCATCGGCTGTACTAATACAATGGTCAAGCCAAGATGTAGGTAGCCAGGCCTCACTTATGTATGTGTAACTGTCAATGGGCAGCAGCAGTTTGCTTGACAAAACAAATTTTTTATCCTCACAGAAGTGAGGATGCGCATGCCACGACAGTTAGAAAGTACCCGAATGGCCGATCAGCAGCTCCCGGCTGCGGAGTGCACAAGGAAGCATCCCCTGCCGGCGCATCAGACCGGGGGCTTCTACGAATTCTCTTTTTTGCATAGGAAATTTCCTTTCCTAACGAGATGACCCGGAAGTACTTGGAGGAAAGGTGGTTCGAAATCTAAAAATGCTTAGAATCCTTTAACCCTTCTTTAGCATAGGTTACTCCTGAGCAACCTTTGCGAAAGGAAAAGAGATAGTGGTATCCCATAATCCTTTACGGCGGCAATATTTAAAGCAACATGCCACCGACGAAGTCTACCGACTCTACGCAAAGACGCATGAGAGACGCGGTAAAGCAGAAGAATAGAAGAGAAGAAAATACAATTGATAATAATGGATACCAATTCCAGAAACATATTATTTGAATCAAAATTAAATCATTTATTGCTGGTTATTAAGCACACAAAATACACCGTAAGAAAATAAAATGCCGACTTCACATTTAAGAAAGACTACTGGGGGCAGTTAATTTCAACATCAACATAAATTGAGCCTCTTTTTTTCACATGTGAATTGGGATTAAACTAAAATATTTTCGTTGGCCAAGTCCGACCTAAGCTACTCTCACTCTTGGCGACAACCTGATTGAAATAAACAAGACAAGAACACATGGATCAAAAGAGAGCTTGTTGTAGACCAGGGGTCTCAAACTCGTGGCCCGGGGGCCAATTGAGGCCCGCGGGATGATATTTTGTGGCCCCCTACTTGACATCAAAGTTAAGTGTTAGTGCAGCCCGCGCGTTGTTGTCAAACACACATTTCTGGTGCGTTTGGCTTGCCACGCTTTTTTTTATCACTTGTGATAGGGTGACCAGACCAATTTTGAGTTGCGTGTCCTGAGTCCCGACAAAAGCCAAAGGACGCTAAAATGTCCCGGTTGCCACCAACCACTATGAAATGTCCCCTGTTGTCAGCGATAACATAGCCAACGTGATCTAATGATAGTCCGATCATTATCTTAGATCGGGTCAGTTGCGCTGCTTTTTTCTGTTGAATAGTTGATGTGGCCCAGCCTGACCCAGACTCTACCTCCAGCGGCCCCTAGGTAAGTTGAGTTTGAGACCCCTGTTGTAGACCAACTTCGAAAAACTGTAGTTCCACCGTAGGTACGCTAGAGGTCAGCAATACTCCCCGTCACGCAATGACGTCGGTTAGGAAAAGTGTAGTCGAATTCATTTTAAACAGCGCTGTCTTTTCCTATGTTCGAAAGGAAGCACCTTTTCATCTCTCCTTGACCCGATGACGTTTTCCACAATGGTTAAGTAAAGGAGGCATACATTTTTGTCTAGACTGTTAGCTTCTAGCTTGCATCCAGCTTGCATTAAGTTGCAAGCTTAGACTTCATGCCTCAGTTGAACGTTAAACCAGTAATGCCTGAAGTTGGAGCATCTAGGTCAGACACCAGTGCCCTAGATGGGCCCATGGTTCCCAGTGCTGCTGTTGCATCTGAGTCAGGATATTCAAACACGTCAAAGAAAATACCAGAGGGTGTAGCTGAACTACACAAACAAGAATTAACAGGCAAATGCCTGGTTTGCCTAATGGTACGGCCCGCCTCTGCATCCAGGTAGTGAGATACAAATCTAGGGATGTTCTCCCCACATTCATCCAGTACCTTAAGGCAGAGTTTTATATTGTTTGTATCTGCTGTTTAGTAGCGGGACAGAGCTCAAACACAACTTTCTTGGAGGCTTCAATCGCCTCAGAGTCGAACGTCTTAGTTGCCAATAACACGATCTCATCCTGGCTTAGAGTCTTAATCTTGAGAGCTAGGAAATGAAGTAGTTCATTGTCCAAAATTACCCTGCCATCAATCGTCTTTATATATCTCTGGTTTTGATCGAGAACATTTTAAAACCAGAGCAACACCAACCGCACCTGCAGTGCAGTAAAATATGAGTATGTGTGTCCAGCAGTGCACTCCAGCCTGACATGACTTGGGAGGACAATAGAGTTTACAGGGTCCTACATCCAGCTCAGTTTATTTTGAGTATGTGCGTTGAGCAGTGCAGCCCACCCAGATATGACTTGGTAGGACCATAGAGTTTACAGGGTTCTGCCTTCAGGCGGAGTGCAGAATGACCACACAATCAATACTTGGATCACCTTCACATTTGATCTGTGTGTAAGTTTAATGTGTATGGTATGTTGCTCAGTTACCCATGATGAATGGGAATAAATTCACTACCAAGTGGAATACAAGACAAGATCTCCTTTAAAATGAAGCACAGCCAATCTAAGAACTATAAAGGCATGACGTCTCTTAGAAAAAAAGTGTGTGATCATTCTAGCAGATGGGAGTAGATAAAGAATAGAATAATCAATCATAAGTCAAACATAAATAAGAAGATTAAAGTTTTTGTCTAGACTGTTAGCTTCTAGTTTGCATCCAGCTTGCATCAAGTTGCAAGCTTAGACTTCATGCCTCAGTTGAACGTTAAACCAGTAATGCCTGAAGTTGGAGCATCTAGGTCAGACACCAGTGCCCTAGATGGGCCCATGGTTCCCAGTGCTGCTGTTGCATCTGAGTCATGATATTCAAATACGTCAAAGAAAATGCCAGAGGGTGTAGCTGAACTACACAAACAAGAATTAACATCTCAGAATATGACTTTTAAAAAATACTGTTACGTTTGCCAACGTTAACGTTAAGCCACAGAGTAAAATCTCCCGTCACTTGAAAAGGCACAGGACACATGCTGGAGTAGTTCATGTGTTTACCCTCCCTGAAAAATCTAAAGAGCGGAAGATTTTATTAGAAAAAAATAGGAACTAGGTAAATTTTAAACATAATACTGCAGAAGGCTAACGCAATGATAGGAACGTTTATTCACTGTATGTACTGTCAAGGTATGTGCATTCGCAAGGAGTTCTGGAGACATGTCCGCAGAAGCCCCTGTAAACCAGAATATTTGGATAAAGAACCTGGGAGAACCAAAATACTGGGTCTGGCTGCAGCCCAAGAGTCTGCATCCGGTCAGCAGATCTCAAGCAGAGTGTGGAAGATCCTTGGTGTCATGAAACAGGATGAGGTTGCCTTAGTTGCGCAAAATGACCTTGTGATGATGAAAAACTATTTTGATCCTTTGTGGTATGGTCATCTTGGGTTAGGTATGACTCGGAGAGTGGTAAATGTTCAACAACGTGGTTTATTCTAACAGAGACACAAGGTAAACAAGCTTGCGTTCTGGAGGTAGTTCATGAAGCATCTCTCGAACACAGGTAAACAAACAGTTATATTGGGAGTGGGCGGAACGGTAAATAAGCCACGGCTACATGTTCTAATTTACCCAGGTAAACCTTTGGTCTGCCTTGGCTTAAGCGGAAATGGCAAAGTGGCCATGTTTGTAGTCTTTAACTTATCTACAAAATCATTGAAACCTGATATGATGTTGTCCATTATGTGGTGAAAAAGACATTCATAACTGTTGTTAGCTTGAAACAGGTCATCAAAAATAGCATCGACTATACAGTTTGCCCAGCCACTCTACAACAAACATGGACAAGACCCTGCAAAGTATGACTACCTTTGTCAGAAGCTCCATGAAGCGTTTGTTGTTGTGTCTGCGCACAGAATTCTCAATACAGAACATGGAGGGGGCTGGTAAACCTGCTAACTTCCAGAGAGTTGTGCGAGCAGTAAAGAAAGTGTCGGGGTTTGATGAAGAGATCACTCATTCCTAATGCATCAGTCTACCAGTTTACCAAGTGGCAAAATCTATCCAGCATACATCGAGGTGGATACGCCTACTTGTGTTGTCACTAAAACACAGTAAAAGGCAGATTTTCAAACGGCTTGTGATGGCTAATCACACTCACACCTCGTGTTATAATAGGGGCCCTTTAAAATGTTATGATGCAACCAAATTCATTCGACTTTAGGTAAGATAATGAGACTTAATTGAAGTTATTAAATGTCATGGCACATTTTTGTCACATTTTCTTTTGGGTTGTTATTAGCCAGTGTCACTATCTTTGAGAAAGGTAACTGCGGGAGTGTGTGTGTGTGGATGATGGCTGGTTTAAGCAGCCTCCTTTTGCCCGAGTCAGACTGATTGGACTTTGGGGCTGGATGAGGCTGCACACCTGTTGCGTATTGATCCTAGCCCCATAGTCCAATCACTCTCCGCCAGCCATCATCAACACCAAAAAAGTGTCTAACTTCTATTATTTTATTTTATTTAAAGTACTTCAAGAACAGTGGAGGCCGTCCTATATCCTCGGGTTGGATGGCAAAAGAGTTCTTACCGCGTATAGCAGAAATAATCCAAGGTCCAGGCATCAGCTCTCTTTGGGTGGTGTTCCTGTATGTTATAAAGTAGAAAGGCTATTTGATACCATATGGTACTTCACCTGTGTTGGTAATAAAGTGTTGTTGTGCTAATGCATAAGTTTGGTGCTGTCGGTGGAGTTGGTGCTCACGGCTACGGTAAGAACCGTGTCTTCCCCGCCATCCACAACTTTGCCCAATTGATTATCACACCTGTAAATATCCCTAATTTCCAGTGACGTTCCACACCCGGGGCAATACTCCCCAAAGTGGCTAACATAAGTAGCTCAATGGTGGCTATAACTGGCTCCTACACTAACTGTTCCAGTAATGCTATGTGCTGTGAGGTATGTGTATTCTTTGTTAATGAGTAGTGACATCATGTCCTTTTAAAAACCCAATCGTATTTGTCATATCTGGTTCTATTTAACAAAGAAAATCTTTCTGACTAATTTGTCTCTATTTTTGTGACCCCAGACAGGAAAAGCGTCTCCTTTTTATTTATCAACCTCCTCCAACGAAAATAAAAATGTTTTAAGTGGAAAATACATTTTTAAAAACTAATATGGAGACTGAAGTTATTTTATATCAACGTGTTTCTTAGGTACTTAAAAAAACATGTTTTTTTCACGAAAAAACGCATGTATTATCCTCATTGAGCAATGATCTGTGTGAGGTTGATAACCCTATTGCACTTAATGTTGATTTAAGTGTTAGTTATAGTGCTAGTAATGAGGTACAACATTTGTTTGGGGGGACTTTTTGGTTTCTGACTTTTTTTATATATTTAAACCTGCACACGGTCAAATTGACCCGGGAACATTTGGAGGGATTCAACCTTCTCGAAATGTGCAGCGATCAAGCTGTGTCACGCTATTGGCCACCAGGGGGTACTGTTGTTTCGATTTGTTCAAACGAAGTCTGCTGCTATTCTGCACAAGCGTTTTACCAACTCAGTCAGGAAAGTATACTATTTCCGCTTGATTTTGGCTTTGCGAACAGTTGTAGCATATGTTTTCTTGATTTAGTCTTTCATATTTTGCAGCGCCTAAATAAGAGAAAGTTACCTCAATGAGAGGAAATGTCTATGTGCATAGATATACACCAGTTTTCTCCTCAAACATAGTCTCTCTTGCTGACATTAACTCCCACTGCCATTGGACTTAAATGTTGTCGCCGTGTTGTACTTTTCAAAAAGAGATAATTTGGATTTATACGATTTTATCACATATAAAAGTATTCTATACAATACATGTCTCTACCCAGAATTACCTCTAAACTGTCATCATTCAAGGAAAAAAAAGAACCCTCT
>OMPA01114573.1:0-12123 GCA_900312635.1 Pollachius virens
CCTGGGAAAGTCATCAGGATGTCACAGTTGTCTGTTGGGACCATCTTCAGCCAGGACTTGCGAGACATGATGTATCGTCTGGCCTGCAGAAGGCGTTTGCCAAACAGTTTATCTAAAGGGAGGAAAAAGAAAATGAGAGCGAGAGAGAGAGAGAGTAGTGAGCGAAACGGTAGAACGGAGATGATGGTGAAACAGACGGTGATGTCTCATCCAGCTAGGGCGGGATTCATCCATCTGCGATGGTCACATAGTCACACATACATTCAAAGGTTGTTTTATTTATCCCTTCTCTCATTAGTGTGTTTTGTTTGAAGTTCAAAGAAACAAAAGTATGATGTATGGCTGAGCCAATGCATTTGTCCAGTAACTTAATGTGAATTATTGCAGTTAAGGATTGAGGTATTTTAGCTTTAGAATACAGTTGGACTGCAGACACTGTGGGATTCAAAGTCATAACCTCCTGTTTGGGAGTCCAACTAGCCACCACTAGACTATCCAGCAAGAGGAGCAGATCAACCTGAGGGTCAGGGTGATGGTTCAACATGAAGGTTGACTCCATGTCTACTTCTTCACTGCATCACATTCCTCTGCACTGTATGGCAGAGCAATGCACTGCAGGTCATGTCCAAAACCCTGTCTTCATTCACCGGAAACGATTAGCCCTAAAGCATCATAAAATGATGCTGTCATGAGCACAATGTATGGTTGAACCATTTTACGAACTGTCTGCCAAAGGTCTAGAACTGAATGTTACAACTAATGAAGGTGTTGCATTTTAAGCTGCTGTGGGTGGGAGCTTTTTCCATTGATAGATGGCAAAACATACTATTTAGCTGAGACGGTTCCAGTCCGACCCTCCGATAAGCATTGAGTAGATGTTGAATGGGATGAGTTACAAGACATATGAGAGATCTCTGACATGGCAGCAGGAACCCCTGCTCTGCATATACTATTGCTCATCTCTACAATAAGCCAGTTTCAACCACAACAACAGCCTGGATCCTGGTCCTGGTGTTAGGAGCCAGCCAACCAGGGGTCAACTGCTTTGTGACATTATTGAGCATTCAGGAGTTGTACATCTTCCTGTACAGATGCCTCAACTGCCTTCAGTCCATTCCTGTGAAGATTGTTTGCACATTGTCATTCTCTGCCGACTAACACAATGGCATCTTTATCCAAGCAACGTACAGTGACCTTAGATGCAGGTCATTAATGAGAGATGCTTCTCTAAGTCCTACAGGTAGACTGCGGATATTAGGGGATTGGACCCAGACACTTCATCTGGGAGTAAAACACCCTAAAACACCGGGTCTGTCTTGCCCTGTTTTTGTTTGTTGGGGCTCTTAAAGGTCCCATGGCATGAAAATCTCACTTAATGAGGTTTTCTAACATTAATATGAGTTCCCCTAGCCTGCCTATGGTCCCCCAGTGGCTAAAACTTGCATTCGGTGTAAAACGAGCACTAGGTATCCTGCTCGCCTTTGAAAAAATGGAAGCTCAGGCGCGCTGATTTGGAATGTGGCCCCATATGTCGTCATAAAGGGCCAAGTTACCTCCCCTTTCTCTGCCTTGCCCGCCCAGTGAATTTGGCCCGCCAATGAGACAATGAGCTACGACCATGCGAGCACCACAACGCAAGTTTTGTACACTTTGTTATTTGGATAACCGTTCTGCTGTTGGTGTTATGGCGCATAACATGTCGGGTTCTCTGATGTCTCTGGTATTTCCACAACGAGACTCGTAGCGGGGGTTATCTCAGCCATGGTTGAGAAGGAATTGGGGGAAAGGAACTTTGGCTTTGCCTCCCTGAAGTACATGAACCACTAAATGAAGGAGAAAGGGATTGTTGCCAGCGATTGTCTCCCACCGGAGCCCCGCTGCCCACCGTCGCGAGGCACGCTTCCCGCTTCCGAGGCGGTGGTGCCTCCGCAGCGGGGCTCCGGCGGGAGACAATCGCGGCAAACAATCCCTTTCTCCTTCATTAAGCGGTTCAGTCTACTTCAGATTGATGTGGAAGTAGAAGAAACAGAGACATTGGAGAACCCGAAGCAGTCGTTTGAGATTCATAATATCGTCTGGAGGCGCACACGGCTTTTGGCTGTGATATTATATATTATATCAGGGGTTTTCAAAGTATGAGAGAGTGAGCCCCCCCTCAGAGAACAAATTTTAGCTGAGCGCCCCCCCCCCAAATTTTTTTTCTAAATCCCTGTGTTTTGAAAGATCTTTTAATTATTTTACACATTTAAAACATCTCTGATCATATCTTAAACATCTCTGATCATATTTTACACATTTAAAATATCTCTGATCATCTTTTTTTGAAAAAATTTAAACATATTTTGAAACATTTTAAACATATTTTTGAAACATTCTAATCATCTTTGTGCGTTTTTAAACACATTTCTTCACACATTTTAACATCTTTATCTAAGCATGTTTTTGCTTAACTTTTTTAAATACATTTGAACAGCTTAATCTGTAAACTGCCAGTCTAGCCTCCTTTTTAGCTCACCTCTACTTTAGTGGGAGCATTGAGTTTGCGTAGCTGTGTTCGAAATCGTTCCCTATCACGGATATAGTGCACTATATAGGGTGCTCGCCATTTTGTAGTGGTGTTCGAATTCTCAGTGGTAAATTTCGTTCACTATATAGTGGACTTAAAATACCCAAAATTTTAGTGAACATACGATGTTCCCTACATGTTACTCCCGTATACCACAATGCAATGCGGTTGTGTTTTTCCGGGGGAGAAGAAGCTGAATAACCGCGAAAAAATGTATACATTTAATGATGGAGTCTCCGGCTTTCGTTTAGAAATGTCAACAATTTATTTGGGATTTAACATAGAAAATGTTACATTCAAAATTAATTTAAAAAAAACTTGATCAAGGAAATGTAACACTCAACATCAATACAACCTCCAGCTTTCCTCGTGAGTGCCTGGTTTGTTTACATGATGTTGGCGCATCTGTCTGCGTCACACAAATACCCGGCGCATTTACTGACGCAAATGACGTTTAGAAATGTTCAGCGTAGTGTCCGAATTCTTGTTTGTTCGCTCCCTATATAGTGCACTATATCATAAACACTATATAGGGAATAGTGAGTGAGTGAATAGGGAACGATTTTGAACACAGCTTTTGACTTTGCGTCTTTGTGTTTTTTTCTGTTACTTTTTCTGTTTTATTTTTTCTCACGTCGTGCCCCCCCTGAGGAACTCTGGCGCCCCCCAGGGGAGGCGCGCCTCACAGTTTGAAAACCACTAATATATGTCAAGCTTGACGATTATGCAGTGTGTAAGCTTTACTTTGACTGTTTCAGTGAGTATACTTAATAAGTAATAAAATAATTGCGGCTAATCGTGTTCAAAGAGGTACGGATAAAAACCGTAAGGGTTATGAATGCATACAGTTGCTTGTTCTCTTTTGGCAAAATTACTCTATCAACCGCAAAGCAAGGGCCCCAACAGGGCCCTTGCTTAGGGCCCCCAGGTCTACAGGGCCGGCCCTGCAGCCAGCCCAGCTACGCTAGTTTGTGTCCAACAGTTGACACTATCCAGTTATGTTCTGTCCACTGTGGTACTGTGTTACTGAGTTTTTGAATTCTGCTGGACCAGATGGTCTTATATGTTTATATATATATATATATATATATATATTATAGCAATCTCAATAAGTGCTAAATGTTTTGTACACTGAGTGAGTTCTTTATGTGAGGGGAGGAGAGGTTAGGACCAGGAGATTGTTCTAAAACCTTAGCCTGGCTATTGCCAGACCAAGCTCAATCGTGATCTTGGTCCGGGCTTCACCCGTCGATGCGTGCTCAACAGGCCTAGTTCAAATGACTCTGTATGCAATTGGCTGCCTGTCGTCGCTTCCCTGTCGTCATTGTGTTAAACCAGCCAATGGCGCGCCAGGGGGAAAAGCCAGCTTGGTCATTGGCTCCCGCAAAAGCGTATAGGAAGCAGAAAGAATTGTATTGATCTTCTCCAGACCCTTCTGCAGGGCGAATTCAAATCGCTGGCAGAATGGGCTGGGGGTACCCAGTCCACTAAAACCTATGAGTCAGTACATTGTAGCCAGAGGGGAGAGAGGGCCATGGAAGAGAGTTCCAACAGAGAGCCTGAGAGCACCAGGGCACTCCGCCATCTTGTTGAATCAAATCAACCAGGTATTCTAGTGAACAGATCTGACTCCCTGGGTACGTGACAAGCCACGAGGCGGCCCTCACAGCCATCTGAGGAGATGCCGCCATCACCCAGAACCCAGCGCCTCAGGCACCGGGGAGGAGTGGGGGTCAGTCTTTATTTGAAGCCTTTATTGTTGTTTTTTTTGCATGCATGTCTCAGATAACTGCTTCTTCCTGTCACTTTGCTTTTGAGCAAATGGCAAGACAAGCACACACACACACTCTGGGATGACTAAAACCCAGCACACGGTTACACCTATACCTTGAGTCTATGTATATTCTATCTCTCTATACTCATCACTCCTCATGTATTATGTTATTTGAGGATGCGTGATGTAGGACGGTACTGAACTGGTTATCCAAACGTCTATCCTTCATCTCCATACTGAGCGAGACACAATGCCAACAAAAGACCAAAGTGCTACATGGCCATTGTTTAATTAGTGGCAGCCGAAAGCATACCAAATGCTTTTCAACATTAGCAGTACAAGGAAGACATTTTTACAGATGATACTAGTAGCGGAGGTTCTAGTGAAGCTAGGAGAGGTTTCTGTGGTGACGGTTGGATCCCCGAAACCGGCTGGCCCTTTAAGAGGCGCTGTGTGTCAGAGGAAGCGCCCAGCGTGATGACCGCCATGTTGCAGCCGGCACACCTGACAGACAGCGTGGGGGACATCAAACACACCACCGAGTGTGGCGGGCCACCAATCAGCGTGTGGCGTCACATGGCCCTTTATCTATAAATACAGACGTGATCCAGGGGGGTTGGGAGCGTTACGCCTTGTTCACACTACCTCCGTCCGTTGACGGATCTCATTGACTTTGCATGGGCGCTCGCAAAATGCATTGTGGGTCCGTCTGTTCTGTCGACTCTGTAACCTGAGTCAAAATGTTGAGAAATGTTCAACTTTTCAGTCCGCGACGGATCCGTCGGCCAATCAGACTGCGTTCAGCAAATATATGCAAGGACACTGTCCAATGAAATCGCCTTTGTAATACAACCCGGAAAAACACATGGATATATCAAAAAGCCCCCATCTGTCGATGGACGCATGTAGTGTGAACAAGGCGTTAGAGTCAGGAGACGGGTGAGGAAGACACCTGTGAGGGTGTTGATTTGCGGAGGGAAAATAAAGTGAAAGACATCTAGCGAGTCTAAGTCAGATTTGGCTCTGTTTCTCTCACTCTGGATGACAACCTTGGTGTGTGTGTGTGTGTGTGTGACCTCAGGCATTATTTATTTTTGTTGAATTGATTTTGCTTGATTAATTAATATTTAGGTTCATACAACCTAAAAACAAAGATATTTTATTAATACCTCATTCCTAGTTGGGTGCTACAGGGAGAAAAGTTTGGATTGCTTGTGAAGAACCCATCAAAAGTTAAATAGGTATCAAGTATATCATCAAAACTGCACTAAAACATGGGCTGAAACTTAGATCTTTAGGAAAGGTCAAGGTTTCAGATTATTGTCAATATGATGACTCCTGATCAACACAGGTGGGCCCAAACCTCACCATTGTGCCGCCAATACTTTTCACTTTACAAAATTATAATGCACCCCATATTATCAATCATCAAAAGAATCAAAAGATATCTTCCATAATGTAGTGAAGTAAAGGAAGGTGTTTTTAATAAACACTTCCTCTTGAATAGCACCATCAATGGACCGCCCTAACACACACGGTGGCATGCCCTGAAACGATGTGTAATCACCACTCTGCTCCTACCTTCAGGTCTCCGCGTAAAAAAAAACTGCTACGCATCATCCGTCTCATTAAGACTTCTTGAAACAAAGCCCTCTGAGGTGATGCATTTCTGCTGCCATACACAAAACACTGTTGTGCTCCGCTGCACTACTTATCACTGATCACTTTAATGGACACTTCTCATCAACCTGTCGGATGAATTCATATCTTCAAAGGACACCCTCACTATCATCAACAACAACAACAACAGAGCAGAACCAGACGCCCAGGGAGCACCAGTCCCCAGCAGATGCTGGATAAACCTGGATAAGTCCTGCTTACCTTATTTAAAACTACTCAGTCAAATGGAAATCAAAGAGACAATATGAGAGGGACAACACAGAGGGAAAAAGAAAACAGTGACAGACGGAGCGACAGAGAAAGACATCGAGATGAGAGACAGACAAGAAGGGGTATAGAATATATAAAAGAGAGAGGACTGGGTAAGACAGGGAGAAGAGAGACAGATAGAAGGGGTATAGGATATATAAAAGAGAGAAGAGAGATTAAGACAGGGAGATGAGAGCCAGACAGGAAGGGGTATAGAATATTGTAGTAACGTCGGTGGCTACACGCCACCTAGGTGGCTGCCAAACTCCAAACACAAGGACGCAGAGTGGTGGTGTTGAGGCCATTATCTTGTACGGTTTGCAGATAATGATCCATGGTGCTGGTGCTCTATGTTGCCATGCAGAAGATCCCCTTAGAGCAGTGGTTCCCAAACTGTGTGCCGCGGCACACTGGTGTGCCGTGAGGCAAGTCCAAGTGTGCCGTGGGATTTTGTGACAACCATAGCCTACTGCAATATAGTATACAACTAGACAAAAGTAATTATTTTAACACGTGTTATAAGGCTATTTTGCACAATAGGTGTGCCTTGAAATTTTTATTTGTCCTTTGGTGTGCCTTGGGCACAAAAAGTTTGGGAACCACTGCCTTAGAGTGTGTGGAGACGGCTGGTCTAACCCATGCAACAGGTGCGCAGCCTCACCCAGCCCCAGAGTCCAATAAGCCTGACTCGGGCCAGGTGAGGCTGCTTAAGCCAGCCATCATCCACACTCCACAAAAGAGAGTTAGTACAGAGTAATGCTGGGCACACTACGGGATAGTTAGGCAGATTTAGGGCTTGATTTCCTTCCTCCGACCTCTGGTCAGCAAAGCCCCAATTTTTTGATGGTTCCACCAATTTCTTCTGCCAGATTGTCCTGTGGTATGGGGGTTGTGGTTGCTGTTGTCAGGGAGATGAGACAGACATATAAAAGAGAAAGAGGAGAGAGTAAGACAGGGAGAGGAGAAGCAGACAGGAAGGGTATAGAATATAGAAAAGAGAGAGGGGAGAGAGTAAGACAGGGAGGTGAGAGACAAACAGGACGGGTATAGAATATAGAAAAGAGAAAGTATAGAGTAAGACAGGGAGGTGAGCGGCAGACAGAAAGGGGTATATAATATATAAAAGAGAGCGTACAGGGTAAGACAGGGAGGTGTAAGGCAGACAGAAAGGGGTATGAAATATATAAAAGAGAGAGAGGAGAGAGTAAGACAGACGGGTAGGGTTAAACATGGAATACAATATACCGAAGACAACAATATGGTTCATGCACACTTCACTGATTTGGGGGTGTAGATTTGCAAACAGCAGTGGAAACAGTCCATGCTTGGCACATGGACTGAATGGTCGCCTCGCACCAGTCTATGGCCAGAACTCATCAACCCTAAATAACTTTTTCAAGAAATATAACCAGGACCTTGTGAAATACAAAACATGAAGACGAACATCCAGCTGACACTGCCTTTGTATTAGTAGAATGGAATGACATTCCCTTCTGTAGTGGCACTCCTTCTCATTCCTCATCCTTTGTTCCACTTGTTGGAGTCAACTAACAGTGTTTGCAACGCGAGCGAAAAGACAAGACAATATTCCTTCGTTTTAAAAGGTTTACTTGAAAGTCCTCAAATAAAATACACGTCATCACACGGCATAATGCACGGTCTTACACATGGTATAATGCACGGTCTATCGCACAGTCAAAAAACTGTGTAGCTTCCATCAATGTCAAACTCCAAACTGAATTACGTCACCGCTGTTACCGTTATAACTATACAGTGATGTCATTACGTAAAAAACCGAAAACATAGAAAATAACATATTTAACATTTTTACATCACTAAATTATGCATTTTAACAGTTTTACACATTATGAATTAACATGAAATTACTGTTAGCAGTTTTTAATAATTTTAAACTAAATATTTATTATAAATCAATTATTGGCATATTGGCTCTTACATTACCCGGCCCCTAATTGGTTAGGCAGGTGGACTAAGCAATTACAAACTAAAACATCAAGAGCCAAAATAAAAAACGTCCAACTCAAACTGGTTTCTTGTGATTCTTTCCACCCTTTTTTAAATGTTCTCTCCTGACGCTGCTTCTTCTAACAAGCACAGTTTGTTAACAGGCCTTTCCAAGATACTGGTCTTGGTCTTTGTCTTCACTCTTCGAACCGCTCTGCTGGAGTCCGATAAGGTTTCAACCACTCTCCCCATGAGCTAGGAGTTTTGAGGTGAAGAACTGTCCACTAACAACACAACATCTCCAGTCGAAAAGTTTCTTCGTGGTCTCGACCACTTCTGCCATTCTTAGAGGAGTGGGAGGTACTCATGGGTCCATCTGGTCCAGAACAAGACTGCTAGATACTGGACTTGCTTCCAGGGTTTTCTTGTGAATGTGTCGTTTTTGCTAAAGATGCTTGGAGGCATGGTGGGTTGCGACTTCAGCAGCAATAAATGATTAGGGGTCAGAGGCTCGAGGTCATTCACGTCGTCCGAGATACTTGTGAGAGGCCTGCCATTGATGATGCTCTCAACCTTGCACAGAACTGTCTGAGGACAATCATCATTCAGAGCTTCTTCTTTCAACAAAGAATTGAGGATTCTTCGCACTGTTCAAATCTGTCTTTCCCAAACCCCACCCTGGTGGGAAGCTGCCGGGCTTTTGAATATCCACTGTATTACCTTTGGTTGTAAGACTCTTTCGATTTTGTCAAGATCAAGGACTTGAATTGCTTCCCTCTTCTCCCTTTCAACGCCAACAAAGTTTGTTCCGTTGTCAAAGCGCATGATAGTAACCTGACCTCTTCAAGACACGAAACGCCAAATCGCGTTAATGCAAGAGTCTTTATCAAGGCTATCTGCCACTTTGATGTGCACGGCTCTAAGGGTAAGGCAAGTGAACAGTACGCCATATCTCTTGACTGTACTCCGGCCTCGCTTAACATCGAACAGCCCGAAAAAATCCACACCGGTGTTCGTAAAGGGAGGTTTGTCTGGCAAGAGGCGGTCTTCAGGCAGGTTTGCCATCTTTTGCTCTCCGACTCTTCCACTGATCCGGCGACACATTGCACACTTGTTGATTATTTTTCGGATAGCAGAATTGGCTTGTGGGATCCAATACTTGCTTCTTACTTGTGCCATGACATAACTGCGTCCGCAGTGTCCTGTTCTTTGGTGTATATCTCTCAAGATCAATGTGGCGACCTTACAGTGCTTAAAGAGTACTGCTGGGTGCTTGACGTTCTCTGGCATGGCCAACTTGTTGAGTCTTCCGCCAACTCTCAATGTGCCATCTTGCAGAATCGGATCCAGCTTGAGCAGCTGACTGTTTCGACTGACTTGTTTTCCCTTTTGCAGAGCTTTAATATCCTCTCTGAACTGTTGTCTTTGGCTGAACTGGATTCATATGGACTCTGCAGCGACCATATCCTTCAAGGTAAGTGGTTTGTTTTCCTTTGTTGTTCTGTATTTCTCCATGTGTTTTTCTAGCTTTAATCTTTGCTTTTCGGGGTCCTTTTCGGTTTGATTGACTGTTCTCGAGAACTCTTTTCTTTCATCTATCAGCTGGTACAAGGTTTCCTTCAGCCGTAGAATCCAGGCCACTGACCTTTTCAGCTTATGCCAGTCTGAGTAGTAGTCGATCAATCTGTTAATTGGTTCCACGTTATCTTCGACTATGAGTGTGTTGACTGAAACTGTGTTCTTGACCTCTGGGTCATCTTGAAGGCTTTCCTTCTTTGCACAGGTTGTTTAGGCCAATCATGTTCACTTTGCAGAAGGAATTTCGGTCCATTAATCCATGTTCCTTCTTGCATCAATGTTTTGGCTTTCAGGCCCCTGCTAGCTTGATCTGCAAGGTTTTCTGCTGTGCCGACGTAGTTCCATTGAGATGGCTTGGTGGCTTCGCGAATCAGTGTAACTCTGTTTGCAACGAAAGTTTTGAATCGAGCTGTTTCACTGTCAATATACATGAGTACAGTAGTGCTGTCTGTCCAAAAGGTAGACGGTTGAAGTGGAAGTTGTAGCTCTTGGAAATCAGTATTATACTGTTGGACAAGTGACTTCTCAACTTCAATCAGTGAGATCCTGTTCACTGAACATTGAGGCGGTGTGTTCTCTGCGTCCTCCAGTTCCTTTCTCATGGGCCCATTCACTACCCATCCAATGGCAGTCTTAACCGAATGAGGTCCTCCATGTTGACTGTTAATAATGCGCCATGGCTCCATAGGCTTCGGACAGTTTGCTCCAATAAGTAGGCCTACATCTGCTACCAATCCTGACAAACGCACTTCACTGAGATAAGGCCACTGTTGAATATCTGATTGCCTGGGTATGTTTTCAGCGTGAACTGGTATGTTGCTGTGAGTGTACACCTTAGGAAGATCGATATGCTCGGTCTCTTCTAATCCGCACACTTCCAGGTCTGATATCACGTAGCTACTTATGAGCTTTTGTTCTCCAAGTTCGTCTTGACCCATTGTGCTGAGAAGTATTTGTGTTGGTTTACCTTTAACGTTCAGTTTCTTTTGAAGGTCTCCCGTGCAGAACGTTGCTGTACTTCCCGGATCCATGAAGGCGTAAGTCTTCACATACTTGTCGCTCTTTTTTGATTTAATCTTCACGGGTACAATCGACAGCCCACATTCAGCTTTTCCGGCCCCAGTTAGACTACAGGACTCTTGCGTAACAGAAACTTGAGCACATGAAACTTTGTTTACGTGAGCACTGTCTCTCTTCTCAGGTAAGACAGAACCTTCTCTTTTCACTATATGCAAAATGTCTGGATGCCTTAACGCAGTCTTTGCATTCGATCCTTCTTTTGCAGAACTTGCTGAGATGGCCGGGAGTTAAGCAGCCAAAACACAAGCCATTTGACTTCAGGAAGTCCACACGTTTTTTGTTAGGCTGATCTTTTATTTTGTTGCATGAAGCTAGAGTGTGAGACTGCTGGCAGTACAAAAATGGCTTCTCATATGCGATCCTGGTCTTGCCTGGATTAGCTGGCATCACATATGTTCCTTGAGGACTTTTATCTTCTGTGGAAACATTGGTAGCGAAGCTGCTTCCACGGACTTCTCTTAAAAGGAGGTCTTTCCTTTAGCCATTTCAAACTCAAGCTGTTGCGTTTCAAACTCAAGCTGCTGCTTTTTCTTCTGAGCTGCAGCATGTTCAAGCAGAGCTGCATGTTCAGCCTCTTGTTTAACATGTGTCGACGAAGCTTGTGATGTGGTCGTTTTGCGACTTACGTGAGATCCGTTCTGAAGGTCATGTCCAGCATGGCTTGCACCACACTGCGAAATACTGTTGCTTGGTTTAACAGCATCTTGCGGGTCAACTTCCGCATCATCCTTTTGCAACGAGCCTTCGTGCACAGCTGCGATCCATGTTTTAGTTGCTTTCATGAATTCTTTAATTGATGCCATTTTGGATTCAAACCATTGTTCATGATCAAATGTTTTTTCATCTTCAGGCAAAAGGCTTGCAACTTCTTTGTTGAGGCAATAAAACTAATTTACAGAAAGTGGGAAATCATTTTCCATAACATCTTTACCCTCATGTAAATTTTGAGTATTGCTCATCATTTCCTCCACTTCATTACTTTGCAATTTCTCCTCTAAGGCTTTCTCTGTCAACCTTCGTGTCCGTCCTGGATCCATTGTATCCTCAAAATATCCAAGCCCCTTTTCATTTTCATCACTCATCTTAATATTGCAGAGTTAGGCTTTAGTTGCATGCAATAGTTTAAAAGCACTTATCCGTCAAGTAACCTTTTCTTCATAAAAACAATGGCAAAACAACTTCTTAATTGAAGCCCAAGTAATCCACGTTGACTGTCACAAGGCTTAAAATA
>OMPA01114577.1:0-10231 GCA_900312635.1 Pollachius virens
CAAACAAAAAACACAGACAAACACACACACACACACACACACACACACACACACACACACACACACACACACACACACACACACACACACACACACACACACACACACACACAAAAGTGTCTTGCAGCAAGTGGCCCTGGAAGCTCATTGTCTGATGCTGTCAGGGCTCTCAGACAGATTGGCTGTTGGTCTCTCAGACATCTGATAATAAATTTAGGGTGGACCAGAGAACACCTGTGGAGCACTGTGCCAGACAGCGGGCAGGGGCCTGGCACCGCCTCCTGAATGGAGATGAGGAGGTCCTCCGGGCCGACGGCAGCCGCTCCTATTTATTCATTCATTTGGAGAACAGCCTTTTTTTGTTCTGCTGCTTTTCTTTTGTGTTTTGCTGCTCCGACAGATCAAACTCCACGTCCGTTTCTCTACGGGTCGCTGGAACCAAACAAACATGGCCGACGCAAGGAGGACATAAGGGTGTGTGTCAGTGTGTGTGCATGTGTATGTGTTTGTGCGCGTGTGTGTTTGTGCTCATGCGTGCAATGTGTGTGTGTGTGCATGTGTGTGTGTGTGTGTGCATGTGTGTGTTTCTGCGCATGTGTGTGTGTCAGTGTGTGTGTGCTCGTGTGTTTGTATGTGGGTGTTGGTGCGCGTGTGTGTCAGTGTGTGTGTGTGTGTGTGGGTGTGGGTGTGTGTGTGTAGAGAGGGCTTTGCTGCGGGCTAATTGTAAGAACAAATGTTTAGAGAGCAGAGAGAACAGGAGCTAGAGACGTTCTGACAGGGTGAACTACTGGCCAATCCACCACATTGGGTTTTGTTTTGAAGTACTTCACTAGCAAACCTATGAGATTATTTACGTGTATCGTCGCTGAATGTACGTCAACTACTTTGCTGTTCTTTCCCAGCAAATCATGCCTTTCACTCTAAAGATGAATAATAACCTGTGTTTCAATTGGGTTCTTCTTCCATTCCCCCAGAAGCGACGTGCAACGTCTTGCCCTTAGCTCTAAAGATTTCCAGAGAATTTATTGTTTTTAAAACAAACTTAAATTATCCTGCAAAGAGGCTCACTTTTTATCCTGAACAACACTTCTCATTTAGTTTTATCAAGATGAATAGCAGCTGGCTTGGAGAGAGGGAGGTTACCAACCTGGCAACCTTCACTTGCGTGGGTCCAAGGGCAAGCGGGTTATTACGCATTTCACAGCTTCCTTCAGAGCCAATTAAAAAAAATAAACGTCAGCGCTCTCTGGTTAATTATTCACCTGGCGCTCCACTCTCAGGTCCCCTCACTTCTAAACGAAGGGTCTTGATGAGGGCCGACTCTGGCCCTGTCTGTGCTTTAATCAGGACTCAGTCCTCAGGGGTTCTGAAGGACACAGTGTGATTGGTGGCTGTGCCGTGGGGGGGCAGACCGTGATTGGCTGTGGTGCTCCTCCTGGCTCTCTCTCCACCACGCCTGCTTGTGTTTCAAGCTTCATTTTTGGCATCTTTGTTGGTTTTAAGGAGAAGGTTGAGCGTGTGAAGACACACGATGAATGGTTTTGAGGAAAACAAATGCATGATATTATCTTACTACTTTATAATAGCAGGCCTATCGCACAAGTTACTCAGGTTGGTCAGTGCGCATGTGCCAAGCAGCCTGCAGATCACACACACACACAGCACGCGCGAACGCACACATACACTGCACGCACGCACATACACACTGCACACACGCACACGCGCACAAACACTCACACACGCTGACGCAGACGTTTCAAGACAAAGTCAGCACTGGACACCGCATACACACACACCCCACACACGCACGCACACACATGCACGCCATGCAGCCTGCAGCTCACACACACACACACAGCACGTGCAAAGGCACACATACACAGCACGCACGTACACACACACCGCATACACACACACACAAACACACACACACACACACACACACGTGCATGAACACACAAGCGCGTGCTTACGCAGACGTTTCAAGACAAAGGCAGCGCAGGACATTGTAAACACACACACCACACACACATGCACACACGCATGCACACATGTGCGCATTGAAAGACAACGGCAAGATCGATCCCGCATCCCGCAATGTCTTAAGATATTGATATCCCCCCCTCCCCCCTTCCGTTTGTTTTAACGGCGTCGCCTTCAACAAACTCTCCCAGGTAAGACGTTCTGTCTATAGAAGTAGAAAAAGTAGAAATTGTGATAAAAGAAGTGAAGACACAATTTCCCACCTCGACATACAATGGCAGGTCGATCATTTGTCAGATAAAATCTATTAAATGCAAACATCGCGCCAACCAGCATATCAACACACAAGACCTATAGCCTACTTCATCCTGCCCATATTGTTGGGCAGGATGAAGTAGGCTATAGGTCTTTTTACACTGCCGAGCCGGTTCGGTCGCAGCTTGGCACGCCCGGCGATTTCCCCTTCTTATCTCAAGTTTCCTGTGTAAAACCGAGCGGGTCAAATCCCCCGTTCGTCACGGCGCGGGCTTTCTTGGTTCACTGGGGAAGGTGGGGCTGCGCACGGAGTCTCTGACCTCTTTAGAATAATTTGTATTATTGCATACTCCCAGATGTTTTAATTTTTTTATGAATGAAGACACCCACATGCAATAATGAGTTCACATCTGAGTGTAGACTACATAGGCGATTAACTATGTTCAGGGATGTTCGTTACTGTCTAGACACAGTCCAATAAATAGTGAACTTCATCACAGCCTCACCGAAGCGCCTACAGTGCTTAATGCAAACAATCACAACAAAAAACGCCTGCAGAAATTCTCCGACACCCGCTGGTCTCAGCATGATGCATGTCTAGTAGCCTATGTCTTCTGTCATTGATCAATATGAGGACATTTTAACCACGATGGTTGAATTAAAATCAGAGGGAGACAGCAAGTGCAGCTCGAAAGCGACGTCCCACACGAGAGCAATGGAATCATTTGATTTTATATTATTAAAATATATTTTTATATGCCTTGTGACGTGGCGTTTGATCTGTACATTTCGGCTGCGCATGTATTTTTGGAATTTTAAATTGCTGCAATAAATTATGTTGTTGTTGACTTCTAACATGTCTCTATCTTTACTGTTTAATTCTAACAGTAGACTATGAGTAATATATCGGTGGTAACCACTGTTTTTGGTTGCGAAATTGCTCAAGCTGGGCATTCCGTGGTATTGGATGTGTTGGCTAATACCTAGGCTACAGTCCCGCGAGCTGGAACTGTAGGCTAACGATGCTCTTAGCATCCTACGAGTACCCCTGGAGTCCTCGTTAGCTACGAGCGTTTTCACGACGTTTGTTACCAACGATGCATTCGGGAAACGGTGTGAAATCTGTACGATGCTCGTATGACAGACTTTATGATCCACTTAGGCTAATGATGCTTTCGGGAAACTGGGCCCAGGACACTTGAAGAGATGTTTAATCTCAATGATGATTGTTATTTTCAAATGACCAAATAGTAGTTGACATGCATTTTAAAATGTCAATGCACTTTTCAGCCCTGAATAACAGTAAAAGCCATTTAATAATTGATTTGCATGCATAGTATACTACACTTTCCATTGAACAATTAACCCTGTTAACCATAAATTTACTAATTTTATAATCTAATCAAATGTTCACACACTAGCTCAGACACACGTGTAAGTCCTGATATTCTCCTCATGGGCCGTATGTTTGAACAACATATCCTGACATTTGTACCCTGAATATTTCCTGAATAATACTAACCCTGAGGTAGTATTTTCTCCGTAAGAAATGTAAATGACCTTATATGTGAATGAGGAGTAGAACGTTGGTATTTCTAACACCACTTCAGTGGGCGTGTTGATGACGCATGTTATTGAGTGGTGACGCATGTCACTCAATGACGCATGTCATTGAATGGCCACCTTAATGATAATCAGCCTGTTGCCTTTTGTTAGCTGAATGGTTAAAAAATATTTAAACGTTGGCACTGCCTTTAAGAGTAATTTGTGGTGAACGCTAAAAGATATGTCTTATCATAACCCTAAAAGTACACATCATACAGTAAATTACAATAAATTAGCACACAGCTGCACATGTCTAGAAAATGATTTTTTTATTATTATTACTGAGAACATTCAGCTGACCATTATAGGGTCCCGTCCTTCCACTCCCTGTTTTCTCAGTTAAACACAGAAATTAAGTACATTTGTCCAAGTGTTAGTTATATGTCAAATGCAGCAAAAGAATACACTCTCTTTCTCCAGTAACGCAGTCGTTTGCAACGCCTTTCTTCTTTGTTGTTTCTTCTATTTGTCTCTAACTCATGCTCAAATCTTTGATCGATCAATGCTTCGGATTTTGTGGATGCAATGGAATATATGATGCATCATTGTAGCAACATTTAAGATGATCGCGATGACTTCTGCCTGTTCTGCCTCCAATTTGTCTACAGTCAAACAAACTAAAGTGACAGCGGCCACACTTATCCCGCCTCTTGCAAATTTAGACCCTACGTCATATCCCGCCCCTTGCAAGCCCAACCCCCTAAACCCCCCATTGCTTGCTTCATTACGTAATAGGTGAACCAAAATGTTATACATTCTAACATTATAGGCAAAATGTTATTATATTATGCGCTCTGAAATTTGTTGCATTATAGACTGGGGTTTCCACATTATTGCTATGGGATAAATTACAACCAGAGGATGAGCAAGGGAAACTCTAGTTAATATAAAGGTGGTAAAATGGGTTGCAGTTAAGTCTGATCCCAGAAGGGTAGAGGAATGAAATGGAGACAGACAGAGACACACCCACACACACACACACACCACACATACACACACACTCTTTCAACGGGGTCCAGCAATAACTGATGGACTCTGCTGTTTCAACTTATCCCATTGGAGAGTAGTGAATGAGGCCTGGGTGGACGTGCACTGCTATGTGTGTGTGTGTGTGTGTTTGTTGTGTGTGCATGTATGTGTGCGTGTGTGTGTGTGTGTGTGTGTGTGTGTGTGTGTGTGTGTCTGTGTGCGTGTGTGTGTATGTGTGTGTTCGTGCATGCAAGGGCGCATGTGTGTGTTAAAGTGATGAACAGTAGAATGACAGTGGATCAGTGGATCTGGTCCACATCCAGTTCGGTCAGCAAAGCAGACCTGGTAATTAATCACAAACAGACGGAAGCTACTGGGACATTGTGTGTATGTGTGTGAGTGTGTTAATGTAGGCAACCTCTCCAAATCTGCGTGTGTTTGTGTGACTGTATGTATAAACATATGTGTTTAATTTAACCAAACTGTGTATGTGTATGGACGTGTGTGTGTGTGTGTGTGTGTGTGTGTGTTTGACTGTGTCTATTTGTGTGTATGTGTGCAAGAGTGTGTGTCGTGTGTGGTGTGCACACACAGAGCTCAGTAGCTTCCATCCGTCTGTGTGTTTGCCCTGCAAGTTTGTGTGTGTGTATGTTTCCCTGAGGGCCTTTCTGTGTCTGTTGGAACAGTCTACCACCTCCACCCAGCTTTCATCCGTGCCCAGTAAAAGCACTCTTTCCTGGGGGAGGCAGGCAGCCTGCAATCCCTGCTCCCCCCACGTCAAGTGGAGGCCCATGTGGAACATTTGAGCAGCCCACTTCTGTGTGAATCACCGTGCCGCAGTGCAACACGGTGCAGCCTCAGCAGCAGCAGTAGCAGCAACCTCTGTCTGCTGCTGTGAGCCAGTGATGGAGCCATGCTGGGAGGCCTGCAGTGACTCACTGTCAGCAATGGGCTCATGCCTTCCCAGCTCACCTCCATCAGCAGTTTGAGTGATATTAAGAGTGCTGTTGATGCTGTTACTAATGGTTACTTCAGGCTGATGTTGTTAGTTGAAGAACTGTGTCTATGCCACTCGTACAAAGATCCGTTTTTTTGGAGCTCATTCCAACAGACTTTTCACAGAGGCATTTGTCGGACCAACACAGGTGTCTCTCACCACCCTAAGTAAGGGTCTGCCTGTTACGTAGACATGAATCCATGTCTACGTGGGCTCACACACAACCGCTATGTTGGACAGGCTTCTCTTCACTAGTTGAGTCTACCCCCCGCACCCGGCTCACATAGGAGAAGGCCATGAGCAGAGTCCGGGTAATACCTGTTGTCTGTTTAGACTCATACCCCAGTACTGCATCCACCACAGACAAAGCTGCTCCTGCAGTCAATGAAGCTGCTTCTTTTTTGGAGGGGCCGTGTTTGTTAAGGTTTTAAAACAGCCTTATTGTACAAGGGCAATTTGTTTTTGTTCAGGTTGAAAAACACTTTGCCAAGAAATGATTGCAGGAAGTAACGTGTCTTTAATATGTGTAAGGTGTAATTTTAATTGACAAAAGGAAGTCCATGGACTCTTATTTTGAAGGACTACCGGGAACTAGAAATGAGCTCAGCACAGGTGGTGCTGGTGGCTAGTTCGTTTGAAGTAGAAAGAACTCACGTGTTGACATCTGATGTCTGCACATGTTCATTGCTTACACATACCGTATAACGCTTTGCTCTTCAAGCCCTAAGATTTGTTCATCCATCAAAGTTATAGTTGGTTAAGTTGGACCAGTCTAAGTCTGGGTTGAATGCCTGTTTCTACTGCTTCAGAGCCCAATGTATTGCCTGATGCCCACACAGCTGCCTGCTCCTGTCTGCCAAGGACCACTAGAAGCACATCTTGCATTCTCACCGTCATTACCAAGGTTGGAATGGATTAAAACAATTCCTACAGGCTCCTAGTTACAAAGGTAAAAGGAAATGGTTGACCCTTTGAGAATAATGCTGACCCTCACCCGCAGTCTACCCATATTCATCTACATGAATCCCAATTAGCATGAATGGATGAAAATGATTGTCATGCTGGTCTTTTGTTTTCGTAAACGGCTGAATGGTGCGTCGCATAAAATGATCCTGCTGCAAGGAATTGTGGGACAGAACTGACTCCTTCAGTACCAAAGGTACCAAAGGAGAGAAGGAGACAGTACCAAAGGAGTGCTAAGGGAGATAGGAACGCTAGAGATAGATGATTCCATCTCTGTGGGGGTCTCTAAAAAAAACAAACAAAAAAAAAAAAACTATAGATGCTCAAGTAAATATGTAAGGGATAATGTATAACGCCGGTGATCACGGCTGTGCGTGCATAATGACCGCTGTCAAGTAAAGTGGACTTTTTGCCTCTGATTCACGTCTTTCGTATCCAGTGACGGACTGGGAACAAAAAAAGGCCCTGGCATTTGGACCAACCAGGGGCCCACGGGGCGCGCGCATGCCTGCACGCGCAACTCGCAGATACAACTTTTAATGCATGGAAAAAACCTGCACTTTTGATAGCCCCAGTGATGGTGAACTTAAACTTAAATACGTAAAACAACTGCACCAAAACATGGACATATTGTGGCGAGCAGCACGGGAAGGACGAGACGGGAGCCCAGGTTCAGCATACAACTCTCGTGCCCCCTACACCGCACGACTACGAGAGTTGCCTTTATTTGACGCACCAACAACGTATAAGGAAAACAGCACACCCAACGAACAAATATGTCACAGTCAGTGACGGTGGCGGCAATGATACACACACGTTAACATTAAACAACTACACACAACCCCGAACCCATTAACCCCAAGTCTTATTGACAAAAGCACAAGTTGACAAAAGCACCTTTTGTCAACTGACAACCCCAATTCCCAGGATCCCCTGCATGACCCCGGAGGAGTCGCCACAATATCAATGCACAACCCCAATGCAGAAAAAATCAATAGATTATCAGAGCCAGCCGCTCCATAATAAAAACATGTCTTACCGTCATGCAGTTAACAAAGTACAGAGGAGCTTGCTCTTCTCCGCAACCCTTTCATCCGAATCCAAGTTCATGAGGACCTCTGTGATGGGGACAGAGTATAGCTTCCAACTTCCAACAAAAGCAAACACGCAGACGCGGTCTAGCCTACTCGATTCGGTCTTGAAATTCCCAGAAGTGATTGCTTCATTTAAACTTTTAAAAACAAATAATCAAATAAAGAAAATAGAGGTAGATTTGTTTTATTTCAAACCCTGCACATTTTTTAACATCTGAATAAGAAATTTGTCTACAAAACAATGTAAACCGATGTAAAAGTTAACCATGACTGTGTGATATAGAGACCCATATCTCAAATAAAAATACTGATATTTTCTCTCTGATCCGCCGGCCGGCTTAAACGGCCCACGAGAGCCCGCGGGCCCCCCGGCACCCGCCAGAATGCAAGACCGCCCAGTCCGCCACCGTATCAATCGGCAATTGTCAAGTAGTCCAGTAACCCATCAACCCCAGCGTATTTGGTTGCTAAGCGACGTCAACGTCATTGGCAAACTATTTCTCCTCTGATCAAGACTACCAATGGTAACAAATAAATTGTAAAAAGACACACCTTGTGAAGTTATTTTTTAGTTTTCGCAAGTAGCCGTGTAATAAGCGGGATAATGCTTCAGGTCGAAGCAAGACACCTCTGCTTCGCGTCGGTGTCCGATTCGCCCTGTGGGGCCCAATAATGACCGGCGTTCTATACATAAAAATACCAATAAAGTTTAGACATTTGATGAGCAGTGCAGAAGAAGAGTCAATTTTACTCTGCATGTGGAAGGGAAAATAGCTTTTTTTTGTAATTAAAATATTATGCTGCTGTATTTTCAGAGACCCCACAGATATTTGAGTTTGCTGCTTTCATGGGAGCCAGACCTCTCTCTATGGGAGCTTAGCTCCCACTGGCTCCCACCTAACTCGAACCCTGGTCCTTTGTGTTAAACCTCAGAGTCTCACCCGCAGAGCCACCTCCAGAGACTCTTTACTCAGGGTCCCACTTCCTGAGCCTCAGCTGTTGCAATTTACTGCTAATAAGTATCTCAACACGGCCCCCTCTGTGTGACGTCAGTACCAGAGCCGGACAGTAACGGAGCACATTTACTTGAGTACAGTACTTAAGTACAATTTTGAGGGATCTGTACTTTATTCGAGTATTATTTTTAGGGAGTACTCATGACTTTACTCAAGTAAATTTGAGAGGCAAATATTGTACTCTTTACTCCGCTACATTTCTATCCATAACCGCGAGTACCCGTTACTTCTTCTACAAAATAAAAAATAAAAGGAGAAAAGAAAAATCTCGGAAACCCTCAATTTGTTGTTTCCCTCTCAAACGTGATTGGATTGTGCAGGCGCCACTGATTGGAGACAGCCTTCAGCCTATCAGCAATCACCTTTGCTTTCCGCCAAATTCAACTCCATGGTCAGATTTAGATGAGAGATGAAACCATGGAGAACCAATGGATGAAGACGCAGCAGGTCCATCCCGGGAATGTGCCAACCCGTGGCCCCACGTCGCCAGACTATTTAAATTTTCTGAACAAGTTAATGATAGTTTTCGCTTCAAGTGTTTGCTGTGTTTGCCAAAAGAGAACTTCATCACCACCTACAAAAATTCATCCTCCAACTTGCTGAAGCATGTCAAGGTACGTACATTGTAATAAACTTCCTTGCATTTCTACACTAGATTCTAGCTACAAAAAAGTGCACTAAATGATTGGCTAGCTGCGATAATGCAGCTTTTTACATTCTCGGTTACGTTTGAGTAGTCGAAGCCACATGCACCCGCCAATTTGCCAGCAGCCATGGCTGTAGCTAGCCATTCAGATGGCTAACTTTGGCCTGACAATTAGCATAAACCGAGGCAAGCTAATCGTGTAACGTAGATAATCAACTGAAGACCTTCCAGATTCATGTTTTGACATGCCCCTGACAAATAGGGAGAGCATACAATGTATCGTTTCTAGTGTGAGCTCGAGTACGAAACGTCTTTTTTACCATACAAAAAATATGCAAAAGCTTATTAGTTCAGTCGTAGGCTATGCTAGTTGCAAGCAGGGCATTTCAGCTCACTTATATCACTAGTGCGAATAACTAGAGCTAGCCCTACAGTTTAGTCTAAGGGGCTATTTGGCTTCTTTCTTTTTTTTAAATAACAGTTCAGCTGGCCTAGACAGCAATTTACAATAGTGTTTGTTGAACTGTAAGGCTTAAATGCCTATTTAAGTGGGGGAACGCTCTTGAGTGTACTTATACCTGTCTTATTATACAATGAAAACTTGCTGTAGCCTACAATTGTATTTAAATACATGAGAGATATTCTACCCAAAGTCTTGTATTTGCCTGACCTAATATTGCAGCACTTGTTAGAATGTCAGAAG
>OMPA01114587.1:0-14848 GCA_900312635.1 Pollachius virens
AGTGGTAGTTATTTATTTTAAAATCTAATATAATTTTACTAGGGCTATGTTTTTAAATTAATGTTTTTTAAATACATGGCAGATATGACACAATATTATTGTTTGCAAATATAGTTTTATTTTACATATTGAAAGGAGATAATAATGTTGTAAAATTCCTGCATCGAAGGACAAGGAAACTATAGATGGATGATTCCATAGTTTTTGGAGTCATTTCCCCGTCACCCTTTCTTTGTTGACGTCAAAGTGTATTTTAGTAGTTTCCTCTCATTCCTTCCATTTTAACAAGCATAAACCATTTATATTCCAGTTAAAACTTTAAAACTTTGTAATCACATTTTCATTTCCAATCAATCTTTTTCTCTCACAAATTACTTTTAAACCATTGACATTCTGCAATGCTTTGGGATGTCACTAGGTATTTGCATAACTAATCACTTCATACCATCTATAACTTTAGCGAATGTCATTAGTTATTTTCTTAATTTATGTTTACCAAGAGTCATAGGGGCACTTTAGCTGGTGAGGGCAAAGGGGTCACATGTGATGTGACCTGAAACCAAAAATAGTGCCACTAGTTAAAAATCTGTCATCTCTAGAGCCAAATAGACCTTTTTCAAACAAAGATAAATCTTTTCATGTATCTAGACAAGAGTTTTATTTATTTTTGTAGATTTCATGGTTTATTATTTAATGTTTATTGTTTAAAAGGATCCCCATTAGCTGTCACCAAAGTGGGACGAGCTAGTCTTCCTGGGGTCCTTACAGAAAGACAAAAAACATAACAATTCACAAGACACAAATTGTAATTCAGTTAACAATGATAAACGAAAAGCAGTAAATCATTATAAACATCATCAGAAATTATTCAGAAAAAGTTATACATTCATGGGTATTACAATCATTATTGCATTCATACAGTGTATGTCCAGTGATCCCTACTCAAAATATTTAAATAGTGCATTCTCAAATGATGCACTGGTTACAGAAAAAGCGCTATATAAATACTCCTGCAGCACCTCCCACAGTTCCTCCCGGGGGACCCGGTCATATGCCTTCTCCAGATCCACAAAACACATTTAGACCGGATAGGCATACTCTTAGGCCCCCTTCAGGATCCTTGCGAGAGTGAAGAGCTGGTCCGTAGTTCCATTCCGGGGCCACTGCAGAGATGTATAACTACCTCAGTGACTTCCACCAGGGAAATTGACATAGAACCACCCTCAACCTCGAGCTCTGCCTCCATCATAGAGGGCTAGGGCTAGTCGGAATCAGGAGTTCCTCAAAGTGTTCGACTACCTCCTCAGTTGAGGTCAACAGAGTCCCATCCTTATTGTACACAGATTTGATGGTTCCCTGTTTCCCCTTCCTGAGGTGCCGGATGGTCTTCCAGAAATACTTTGATGCCGACCCAATGTCCTTCTCCATGGCCTCTCTGAACTTCTCCCACACCCACTGCTTAGCTTCCGACACGGCAGCACCTGCAGCCCCTCGAGCCTGTCGGTACCCTGCCTCAGGATAGCATATCCCGGAAGGCCTCCTTCTTTAGTCGGACGGCTTTCCTGACCACCGGGGTCCACCACTGTGTCCGAGGGTTACCGCCCCTTGAGGAACCTAAGACCCTGAGGCCATAGTTCACCGCCCCAGCTTCAGCAATGGAGGCTTTGAACAATAGGACGGGGACCTCCTCCAGACGTTCCCAATTCAGAGTCTGTCCAGAATCTTCCCCACATTCCCTGATCCAACTTACCACCAGATGGTTGTCGGTTTACAGTTCCCCCCCCCTCTCTTCACCTGAATGTCCAAAACATGCGGCCTCAGATCAGATGACACGATCACGGAATCGATCATTGATCTTCGGCCTAGGGTACTCTGGTACGAGGTACACTTATGAGCACCCTTATGCTTGAACATGGTGTTTGTTATAGACAATCCATGACTAGCACAGAAGTCCAATAACAAACAACCATTCGGGTTTAAATCAGGGAGGCCGTTCCTCCTCACCACGCCTCTCCAGGTATCTCCATCGTTGCCCATGTGGGCAATGAAGTCTCCCAGCAGAACTACGGAGTCCCTACTGGAGCCCCATACAGGACTCCATTCAGGGTCTCCAAGAAAGCAGAGTACTCTGAACTGCTGTTTCGATGCATACCGCAAACAACAGTCAGAGTTTCCCCCCCCCACCAACCTTAGGCGTAGGGAGGCAACCCTCTCGTCCACCAGGGTAAACTCCAACACCGCGGCTCTCAGCTGGGGATTTATGAGTATCCCCACACCCGCCCGACACCTCACACCCCTGGCAACTCAGGAGAAGAATAGAGTCCAACCTAGGGCTGTACAGTATGGACTCAAATTCATATCATGGTGTGATTTGAGGCATCGACGGTAACGGTATTATATCACGGTATATTCATTCTATCTTCTTATTTCTATATAAATGCTTCTGAAGGGGTAAAATAATGGTTAGGCAGCTATTAGTGTATTTTTTTATTACTAGGACATTTCACATGGTACAGAAGTATTTTAAGAACATTTATTGTGCAAAACTGCAATACAAAAAATGCAAAATCTCTGAAAAACACTTTTTTCATGAATTACAATGAAATCACACTGCACAAAGTTAATATAAAAAACTGAATTCAAGTGCAGCAGGACTGGAGGTTTCTTTCCCTCAGCCAACTCGAACAAAATGAAACTACCAAGATGGTAAATTTGTTGAAACAAAGTAAGCGACTCTTCTTCAGTAACAGTATTGTAAGAATTGTCATCAGTGCACGTGTGCACATGTGTCGTGTATGGTCACTTGGCCTCATTGCGTGTACCCTTAAAACAATAAAATCTAGCAGCATAGCATTAAATTAATGGTCCCATGACATGCCACCAGGTGTCAGTGTGATTAGCCTAACAAGCCGTTTTGAAAATCTGCCCCTTATGACATCACAAGTGGGCATGTGCACCTAGATGTTTGACGTGATACACATCACACACCTGCTGGCATGTTATGGGACCTTTAAAGTTGATTCAAGAAACAGCAGGAGAGTTTTCCAAAAACGTTAATACATGTTTTGTTTGTCTTGATGTAAATAATCAATTCAGTCATTTTCATGATATCTAATTATTATTTATTTTTTACCTATTCACGTGAGAAAAGAATGAATAGGCTTATGAATAGGCTATATTTGGGTGTTTATTGAAACTTTCCCCTAATGGGATTCTTCTGGGCATTTTTTTCTTTGCTCAGGACATATTGAGGATACAAAATCAGTTGTTTGCTTCTGTTGCAATTTGTTCTAGGTTGACCCCCATTTTGGCTGAAAATGAACGTTTGCGCCATTGTCGGTGGTTATGCATACTTGCGACTCTTCTTTACGTCCCTATGATTTCAGCGATTCCCTCAAGCCTTGGGCTATTAATTCTCCAGTGTGGTCATCGGGGAAACAGGAAATCTGTAAACATTTGCTGCACAACCTCCAGTCGTCGTTGATGAAGTGGGTGGTTCAACTAAAGTAAGGCTCCATTGTACGACTTGACCACAGGTCAGTGGTCATTGCATAGTGTTGAATAGGATTGATTTCCTTCTCCACTTGCCCGCGGACCTTGCCGTATAGTTTTGCTTTTTTTCTTAAGGACTAGCTTTGGAAAATGCCTGCGTAAATGATGTCTTCCTGCACACTTTGCAGAATACAGTTTTCTGCTCTTTGTCTGACCTTTTAAAACCATACATACCATACATGTCCATACAATGGAACTTGCACCGGCATTTTTAACCAACTGCTCCTCTTCCTCATGTGCTGCGCTTTCAGCCATATCTCAGTTTATTATGTCGCTGCCCCCCTCTGGCGCATGTTGTACAGTGCGTTGCTTCCGCATGCTGACACCGCAGCATGGCATTGTGTGATTACGTCATTGCTTATTTAGCACTCGTCACAAAAAATAAGGAAACCGGTTACACGGTATCGTCAAAATCCATACCGTAGCGCAAATCACACTGGTGTACTTTCTATGCCGTTCATACAGTACACTCCTAGTCCAACCCCTATCCAGGAGTACAGTACCAGAGCTAAGACTGCGTAGAGGTAAGCCTCACCAGATCTTATTGGTAGCGCTCCACCTCCCTCACATGCTCCGGTTCCTTTTCCCACAGGGAGGTGACGTTCCACGTCCCCAAAGTCAGCTTCTGCCGCATGTGTCTGGTCAGTCGAGACCCCTGACCCCGACCCCAGCGGGTCTTCCTGCAGGTGGCGGGCCCACAGGACGAAGTAGGGTGGGGGGGTGCCACGTTGCTTGTTCTGGCTGTGCCCGGCTGGGCTCCGTGGCAAACCCGGCCACCAGGCGCTCGCCGACAAGCCCTCCGTCTGGGCCTGGCTCCAGACGGAGGCCCCAGGCTTCCTCCGGGCAGGGTCTCTCCTCCTCTTTTTTTAATATTCCTTGGGGTCTTGCTGAACCATTATTAGTCTGGCCCCTCACCTGAGACAACTCTCTCATGGGAGACCCAGGAGCACAAGGCTCCAGACAACACAGTCCTCAGGTTCACAGGGACACGCAAACCTCTCCACCCCGATAAGGTGACGGTTCTGTAGTGACATTCGTAGGAACATGTATGTAAGGAGGCAGGGGAAGGTTTAGGGAGACGGTAATGTTAACAAGCTTAGAATGAAGTACCCGAGGCTACACCAGCTACACGAGTGTCTCTGTACGTTAAACCCGCACAGCATATTAACAAACCTGTTACATGGTGTCAGAAGTGCTAAACTCCGTCACAAGCAACGTCAGAGTTCCTGAAATATGTTTTTTGGAAAATATTTACGGACTTCTGTGCAGTGTACATCCCATTCAGGGATAAACTAGGCTAAGCTATCAGTTAGAAACTAGGGGAGCAGAGAGCCAGCAAGACGGAGAGACAGCGTTGTGCGAGCCTGCAAAAGGAAAAATGGAGTCCCTGTTCTCAATAAACTCAATAACTTTGACTTCTCTGACTTCTGTAATTGGCCCAACTCGAATCGCCGGTTTGAACGGTTCTGGATCGCCGCAGGACTGAATGAAAAACCCAAAGAATATCAAGTTAATTCACTTGTTTACACCATGGGCGAGAAAGCGGATGACATTTTTTGCACACTGAGCTTAAGTAGAGCAGACCCAAAAGATGTACATCGTGGTAAGAAATGCTTTTGAAAAATAATTTGTTTGCAAACATAATGTTATATACGAACGGGCTCGATTTAACAAACAATGCCAAGAGCCAGGGGAATCTGCTGAATCTTTCATCTCTGCAGTTTATAAACTAGCAGAACACTGTCAATATGGCACACTTCAGGAGAAAATGATTTGGGACAGATTAGTGGTAGGCTTGATAGACAATGGTATTTCAGAGAAGCTGCAGAATAAGACAACATTAAGAAATAAAAAAACAGCAACCAACTGCGCGACACAACTAACAAAGACCAGAGAGAAGCAAAAGTTGACATGTTGAAATACAAGACAAAGTTTCCCAGACAATGTCAGACAGGAAAAAGTACATACAGCAAGACTCAAATGGAGTTCCAAAAAGGAGAGAAGAGCTGTGGCCGGTGTGGAAAAACACCTGCACATTCCCTGAATAACTGTGCTGCACGGGAAGCAGAGTGCAGAAAATGCCACAAAAAAGGACATTATGCCGTTGTATGCAGATCAGGCAGTGAATTTAATGAAAATTTAAATGAAAATTAAGCTGTTTTCCTAGGAGCAGTGTCAGCAGGTGAGCAGCAATTATGGAAAAAGACGCAGAAGTTAAATGGGCAACAAACTACCTTTAAGCTGGACACTGGTGCAGAGGTGACAGCCATTTTGCCTGTAATCTACTCTGAAAAAACAGCATGGCATACTAACCAGAGCGGCGATTCCACTATGTGGACCTAGCAACAACCCACTAAAAGTGAGAGGTCAGTTTAATGGCACCATGACATTCAAAGACCGGACCACAACTCAACCTGTGTTTGTGATAGACAGGTTAGCCACACCTCTGCTTGGCCTTCCAGCAATCAAAGCACTGCAGTTGCTGCGACAAGTTGAAGGTGTTCAAGAGCTGTCGGCAGACTTCAGGAGCCAGTACCCTAACGTTTTTTACAGGCTTGGGACGCCTGCCAGGGTAGTACAAAATTAAGCTGAAGGAGGGAACCAAGCCCTGTCACTGCCACGTCAGGTACCACTACCTTGGGTTGGCAAAGTTTAAGAGGAACTCCAAAGAATGGAAAAAATGGGAGTGATTGCATGGGGAAGGTTTCAGGAGCACCAGTGTTTACAGAACTCAATGCCACTGCAGGATTCTGGCAGGTTCCCCTGCACCCAGACTCAGTTCCACTAACCACATTTATTACACCTTTTGGAAGGTACTGGTTCCAAAGATTGCCATTTGGGATCATATCAGCACCGGAGCACTTCCAAAGGCGGCTGACACAGGTGCTGGCAGGACTAGAAGGGACTGTCTGTCATGAAGATGACATTCTCGTCTTTGGGACGTCTCGTGAACAACACGACCACAGGCTGCACCAAGTGTTGGGGCAACTCCAGAAGGAGGGGTTGACACTCAACAACGACAAATGCTGGTTTGCTGTGGATCGGTTCACAATCCTGCGTCACGTTGCCAGCGCACTGAGCATGGAAGCAGACCCAAGTCAAATCAAGGCAATCACAGAAATGCCCACACCTAAAGATGTTGCTGATGTCAGGAGATTTTTGGCCATGGTTAACTATGTGGGAAAGTTTTCGCCGCGTATCGCTGAGCTTACACAGCCGATAAGAGACCTGCTCAATGACTGGGCCTGGGGGGAGCATGCAGCAGCGGGCTTCGAGGAGCTGCGTCGAGAATTGAGCTGACCTGCTCTCCTAGCACAGTACTGCCTGAACAGAGACACAAAAGTTGCAGCAGATGCTCGGAGGGGTTTTGTCTCAGAAGCAACCATCAGGGAAATGGCTTCCAGTTGCCTTCATCTCACGCAGCATGAGGGAAGCGGAGCTTAGATATGCCCAGATTGAAGCACTGGCGCTAATCTGTGTGTGAGTCATATCTAGTTGGGATGGTCTTTCTCATACAGACGGACCACAAACCCCTCATCTCCCTAGTGAGCAGCAGAGCCCTAAACGATTTGCTCCCCCGCGCGTTGAGGTTCAGACTGCGACTACTCCAATTCATGTACAGGATTGAACACATGCTGGGGAAAAATATTGTCACAGCAGACGCACTTTCCAGGGCTGCTATCCAAACCCCGCCTATAGAGGAGGAAATGCAGCTGGAGACAGATGTCAGGTTGTACATCAACAACATAGTTGGAAACTTACCTGCATCAGAGGAAAGACTGGTTCAGATCAGGGCCACACAGGACACAGATGATTCTGCAAAAGACTCAAAAACATGGCACAGACCGAATGGCCTAACAGAAAGGCTCTCACACCAGAACTCCAGCAGTAGTGGCAGTTTCGTCAGGATCTGCTGATAGCAGAGGTTCTACTAATGAAGGGCGAAAGTTACTATGCAAGAGGAGATGCTCAACAAGATTCATGATGGTCACCAAGGAATGACTAAATGTATTGCCAGAGCACAGCAGTCTGTATGGTGGCCGGGTCTGACCAAACGCATAAAACAGAAAGTGGAAAACTGTATGATATGTGCAAAGGAAGTTCAGAACGCACCAGAACCACTGCTGATGACGCCATTACCTGCTAGACCATGGCAGCGCGTTGCAGCAGATATTTTTCAGTGGAAGAGCGCAATGTACCTTGTGGTAATTAAATACTTATATTGCTACATTGAAGTAGCTAACCTCACCTCCACTACCACAGCCCATGTAAAGGAGAAGTTGAAGTCCATATTCACACGCCATGGAGTCCCGGAGACTGTCGTCACCGACAACGGCCCCCAATTCTCTGCAACTGAGTTTGCAGACTTCGCCAGAGAATACGACTTCAGCTACGTGACCAGCAGTCCCCGCTATCCGCAGAGCAACGGGGAAGCTGAAGGAGCTGTGCGGACGGTGAAATCTTTCCTGGCTAAGGGAGAGGATCCACACAAGGCACTCATGGCTTACAGGGCTACTCAATTGTCACATGGATTTTCCCCAGCACAGCTATTGATGGGTCAGCATATCAGAACACCTTTGCCCTTTAGCCGGGAGAAACTACAGCCTAAGCGGCCTGACCGCCAGGCTTTCACAATGAAGGATCAAGACATGAAGGAGAAACAAACTTCCTGGTTCAATAAAAGACTGTACAAAAGAAAGACAAGAGCTCAGACCAGGACAAAGAGTCTGGGTGAAAAACACAAGTCTGGAACTGTCAGAGGCCCAGCTCCAACACCAATAACGTACAACGTTGACCTACCCACGGGGAGTCTACGAAGAAACAGATTCCACATCGGGAATCTGTTTCTTCGTAGAGACGCCCGAGACACCTACCGTGACCAGATCAGGGCGGGTCATAAGACCTCAGCTAGGATGGACTTGTAATCACCAGCCTTAAACAGTTAGGGAGCCTGGTAATACAGGGCAGAATAATCCCTGCACAGCTCCAGGGTATCAGGAGCTGACAGAATGATAATAATAATTATATGAAGATATATGTTATACTGGAGAGTATGTTTACGGTTAATTAATAATATTCAAAGTAAACAAAATAAATGCTGGTACTTCAATAAAAGGGGGAGATGTAGTGACTTACGTAGGAACCTGTATGTAAGGAGGCGGGGGAAGGTTTAGGGAGACACAGACGGTAATGTAAACAAGCTTGGAATAAAGTACCCGAGGCTACACCGGCTACACAAGTGTCTCTGTATGTTAAACCTGCACATTATATTAACAATCCTATTACAGGTTCCAGGGGAGGTTAAAATTACATTTTAAAAGTATATAAAAATATATACCTTTTTTATGTGACATTTGTTATTTCTGAAATAGAATATGGCCATTCTATCTTGTGTTAAAGTGATAGTGACCCCCCTGTTTCAGCTAAAATTTTTGCATTATGAATATTAACTAATATGTTTATCGGTATGTTTTGAGTTTATGAGCAATTGTTACTGTTCGGGGGGGTTATAGATTTGGTCAAACTAACCCTTAATGGGAGGTAGTATTGTCATACTACAAAGGATACTTACTCGTACCAGGTACCACACATCCATTGATTCAACGAGCAGTTATACATAGATACTTATGACCTTATGACCTATGGCCTACAATTTACTTTGGTTTCAGTTCATGAGGGAATGACAATCCTAACTTAAGAACGCAAAGACTACCTAGTGCAGCTTTAAAGTGTGTTCAATTAATAACTCTGCTCTGATATATCACAATTTATTGAAGATAATTACAAATTTAAATAACAATATATAAAAAAAATATAGCAATAAACAAAAACAGATATTTACATTGAAAGAGATGCACACAATCATTTTGTATGGCTGTATTCACATTAAAGTAGAGCTAAAAACATAATAAAATGATTTATATTACCTAACAGATAACATTAAACCACCACATATTATAGCTATAGTTTAATAGTTATACAGTTATATTAAAGTAAAAACATTTAGCACTTTCAAATCACATTCTCATTTCAAATCAATATTTCTGTCCCACAACATAACAATTTAGCTCAAGTTTTAAACCAATGACATTCTGGAATGCTTAGGGAAAACCCTATGTGTTTGCATAACGTCCGTGACACCGTCTTTTGATCATATGTCACTTTAGCGAATGTCTTTACTTTTTTCCTTATTTATGTTTTAAGAGTCAGAGGTGTATAATAGCTTGTGAGTGCAAAGGGGTCACCTGTAAACTGACCTGAATCTAAAACAAGCGCAGCTATTTAAAAAATAAATTATCTCCAGAGAAAAATATTTTTGACTTTCAAAAAATATTAATCTTTTCACATATCTATCAATTCCTTTAGTTTTCTTTGTACATTTCATGGGACAGGACAATCCTTAATCCTTGTTTGCTCATCCACAGATTGGGGGGCCAAGCATTTGATATCACCACAGAGCCTTTTCAAGAGGAGAGGTCTGATGGATTTGTCTCTGAGCCCATATATTAGAGCACTGAGACACCTGGAAAATAAATTCAAACACACAAAAAAACTGTTGTAGAGACGAACCAAAGTGGTTCTGTCCACTGTTCTTGCAAAGTTCATGAGAAGGCTAGAGTAGATGGTAGCGATGAGAATCACAACCAACTGAATCATATGAAGTATAACTGTTTTTCCAGCCTTGCTGGCAGATGCTTTGTCTGTCGAGGCTGACCTGGCTACCAACATTACACCAACATAGGAAAGAATAGTTACAAGTCCCCCAAATGCAAACACAAAAGCGCAAAATGCTTTATCAAATACACTGGACATCGGTGCCAGGAACATTGCCTCTTTCGAGCAGAAGTCCTTCATTTCCGCTTTTGGATCGAAATTACTTTTCCAACTAACAAGTATTAACCCTCGCATTAGAACATTGCCACCAGAGATGGTCCACACAACAGCGATGGCTGCTCCTGTGTTTCTGACGGTGGCAAGGTCTGTATGTCTCATAGGAAAGCACACAGCCACATATCTCTCAATGGACATCACTATCAGAGAAAGAGGAGAGACGATGTCTTCTAAAACACTGATGCTTGTAAGCAAACCACAAACATACACTTTCAGCCTCAACCTGAAAGCAGCAAGTAAGTAGAGCAACAAACTTGTCACAAGGTAGGCAGTATCTGCGAAGATAAGGTTAAACAACAGAATGTGACGGGATGTCTCACAAAAAACTGGCTTGCTACTCAAGATGTACAACAGAACACAGTTTATGTAGAGAAAAGTACAGCATATCCCAACAGATAAAGTGCAGAACACAATCATCTGCTGTGTAGATTGATACTCCACACTACCACTAACATTGACCCTCAAATGTCCTGCACTCTGCATCACAGCTAAAAACCGGAAGGTCATTAAGGACAATGTTACAAAGGACCAATAAGACGACCAAGTGGTCCCCAAACAATCCTATAGCCACTCTATGTTAAGTATGTAAAAGGAAGAAAAGAAATCCCTTCCACATACATACATACAATTGTTCTGAGTACAGAGTGGATAGTATCGTGGTGAATATTCTAAGAAACCCAGGGATGGTCTGACCGTTTGCCTGCCAAGTCTTCCAATATATCAGGTCTCTTTTCTATTGACCGGCAGGTGATGCGATCATTTGACATCATCACCACTGTAGCCATGGTGACAATGCCTACACTGGGGATGATGTCATGTGAACATGTGTGACTCCTTCACGAGCCACTCACATGTTTGAAAAAAAACTGAGATGTTAAAGCAAGGGTAGAACATTTATTTTAGAAGCATTTTTGTAATGCTTGTTAAAAGTATCTTTACATTATGACAGCACTCAATAAATCAAATGCACTGACGAAGTTGCCTGTGGCAGTCGCAGGCCTGTCACAAGCCCTTGTCCAATGTGTTGATGTGAGGGATCTCAGTATAAACAGATGGGATTTCTGATTGGATAAAATGGAGAGTGGTAGTTATTTATTTTAAAATCGAATATAATTTTACTAGGGCTATGTTTTTAAATTAATGTTTTTTAAATACATGGCAGATATGACACAATATTATTGTTTGCAAATATAGTTTTATTTTACATATTGAAAGGAGATAATAATGTTGTAAAATTCCTGCATCGAAGGACAAGGAAACTATAGATGGATGATTCCATAGTTTTTGGAGTCATTTCCCCGTCACCCTTAAAAGGAAACATTAAAAAGTATTTTGTTGTCCAGGTCAACTGTTTGTTTTGCACTTGCATTAGAAAAGTTAAAAATGAATGCTTTTGGCAATGATTGTGTCAGAAATGCAGAATGCAGGTGGCTTTCTTTGTTGACGTCAAAGTGTATTTTAGTAGTTTCCTCTCATTCCTTCCATTTTAACAAGCATAAACCATTTATATTCCAGTTAAAACTAACACTGTGTAATCTCATTTCCATTTCCAATCAATCTTTTTCTCTCACAAAATTACTTTTAAACCATTGGCATTCTGCAATGCTTTGGGATGTAGGTATTTGCATAACTAATCACTCTTTTACCATATATAACTTTAGCAAATGTCATTAGTTATTACTCTCAACTATCCACCGAGGAATCCTCTGACACTCTGCTCTCATCCATCTCCTCCTCTTTGGACTCCCTCTGTCCCTTCCACTCCAGACCTGCGTGATCCTCACCACCCCCTTCTTGGCTTTTCAAATCTCTGCAGACTTATAGAGCAGAGTTGCGGGCAGCTGAGAGGAAATAGAAGAGATCAGACTGTCCTTATGATCTATCTCACTATATTCGCCTTCTCTCAGATTTCTCCTCCACTGTGTCAACAGCCAAAACGCCTTCTACCGGACCAAAATCAACTCCTCCGCCTCAAACCCCAGGAAACTGTTTTCCATGTTCTCTTCCCTCCTCAACCCTCCCTCCCCTCCACCTCCTTCCTACCTCTCTGCTGATGACTTTGTTACCTACTTTACCCAGAAGGTGAAGGACATTAGCTTTTCTTTTATCCTTGCCACCATCCTCCCTCCTCCCATCCCCACCTCTGTCTTTACCCAATTTATTCCTCTCACCTCCGAAGAATCAGAATAATAACATCTAACAATTCCACCACCTGCCCCCTTGAAACTATCCCTTCCTCACTCCTCCAGGACGTCTTGCGCGACTTCCTGCCATTTCTCACCGCGCTTATCAACTCCTCTCTCACTTCAGGCATTGTTCCAGCATCTTTCAAGACTGCAAGAATAAAGCCTCTCCTCCAAAAACCGACCCTTGACACCACCGACATTCAGAACTACAGACCGGTATCTCTTCTTTCATTCCTCCCTAAAACACTGGAACGCGCCATCGCTAACCAACTTTCCTCCTATCTCTCATCTAACAACCTGCTTGACCCTCACCAGTCAGGCTTCAAGAAGGCACACATCACTGAGACGGCTCTCCTCGCGGTGACTGAGTCCCTCCGTGCTGCCAGAGCCTCGTCCCTCTCATCAGTTCTCATTGTCCTCGACCTGTCCGCAGCATTTGACACGGTGAACTACCAGATCCTCCTTGCCACTCTTGCCAAACTTGGCATTGCTGAATTTGCCCTTTCCTGGTTCACATCCTACCTGATGAATCGCACCTATCAGGTAACATGGAATGGCTCCTTGTCCAAACCTTGCATGCTTGACACTGGTGTCCCTCAAGGCTCTGTACTGGGGCCTCTTCTGTTCTCCCTCTATACCAGATCTCTGGGATCTGTAATTACATTACACAGATTTTCCTATCACTGCTACGCTGACAACACTCAGCTATTTCTCTCTTTCCCCTCCTCTGACAAAGCCCTGATTGCAATACGCATATCTGGGTGTCTGGCAGATGTCAGCACTTGGATGACTGCCCATCACCTGAGCCTAAACCTCGAAAAGACTGAGCTCCTCCTAATGCCAGGGAAAAGATTGCCCACACATGGACTTACTAGTCACCGTTGAGAACATCACTGTATCTCCTTCCCCAACTGCCAGAAACCTCGGTGTGGTACTGGACAATCAGTTATGCTGCACCGCAAACATAACCTCGGTGGCACGATCCTGCAGATTTGCACTTTACAACATCCGCAGGATCCGGCCCTTCCTCACAAGGGAAGCAGCTCAGCTCCTAGTTCAAGGGCTGGTCATCTCCTGCCTCGACTACTACAACTAGCTCCTGGCTGGACTCCCTGCCTCTGCGATTAAACCTTTGCAGCGTATCCAGAATGTGGCAGCGCGCCTCGTGTTCAACCTAACTTTCATGGGTATTACAATCATTATTGCATTCATACAGTGTATGTCCAGTGATCCCTACTCAAAATATTTTAATAGTGCATTCTCAAATGGTGCTTGAAAGATACTTTGCTATTTAAATTATGTATATTCAGTGGGCAATTATTCCAATGATTGATGTCACGATAAATAACTGTTCTCTTTAAAGTATTTGATTTTGGACTTGGTAACATGATCTGGCCATCATCAGCTGATCTAATAAAATAAGAATGAACCTGACTACATCTAACAATTTGGTTACATAAGAACGGGTTGAGAAGTGAAGACAAAGTGATTGAGATTACATGGTTGTTTTGACATCAGCAGTTATGTGGGGGCCAAGCATTCAAGGTGACCACAGAGCCCTTTCAAGAGGAGAGGTCTGATGGTTTGGTCTCTGAGTCCATAGATAAGAGAAGTGAAACACCTGGATAATAGATTCAAAAACACAAAAAAACTGTTTTAGAGACGAATCAAAGTGGTTCTGTCCACTATTCTTGCAAGGCTTAGAAGAATACTAGAGTAGATGGTAGCGATGAGAATCAGCACCAACTGAATCATATGAAGTAAAACAGTTTTTCCAGCATTGCCAGCAGAGGTTTTGTCTGTCGAGGCTGACCTGGCTACCAACATCACACCAACATAGGAAAGAATAGCTACCATTCCCCCGAATACAAACACAGCACAAAATGCTTTATCCATTGCACTGGACATTGGTGCCACAAACAGTGCCTCTTTCGAGCAGAAGTCTTTCATTTCCACATTTAAATCAAAATAATTTTTCCAACCAACAAGTATTAACCCTCGTATTAGAGCATTGCCACCAGATATGGTCCACACAACAGCGATGGCTGCTCCTGTGTTTCTGACGGTGACAAGAACTGCATGTCTCATAGGAAAGCACACAGCCACATATCTCTCAAGGGACATCACTGCCAGAGTAAGAGGGGAGACGATGTCTTCTAAAACACCAAGGCTTATAAGCAAACCACAAACATACACTTTCAGCCTCAACCTGAGAGCAG
>OMPA01114591.1:0-11110 GCA_900312635.1 Pollachius virens
GTGCGTGTAGGTGTGTGTGTGCGTGCGTGTGTGCGTGTGTCTGTGCGTGTGTCTGCATGTGTGTGTATATCAATATGTGAGTGTGTGTGTGTGTGTGTGTGTGTGTGTGTGTGTGTGTGTGTGTGTGTGTGTGTGTGTGTGTGCGTGTGTGCGTGCGTGCGTGCGTGCGTGCGTGCGTGCGTGCGTGCGTGCGTGCGTGCGTGCGTGTGTGTGTGTGTGTGATAGATCGATAGATAATAGAGTAGCTCACATGATATATTCTACATCATTTGTTATTTAACAAATTGCATCACAAAATCAGGAGAAGTAAACCTACTACTCACCTATGGCCAAGTGGAGTCTGTGCCCGAAGCACTGCAGCCTCATCCGGCCATTTAGTTCAGCTGCCAGCTTCATGTTTGAGGCATTGTCTGTTGTGATACAGACTTGTCTTTCCTCAGTCGAGTCCCATGCAGCCATCGCTTGCCTCAGTCCCTCAGCTATATTTAGCCCTGTGGTGGTCTTCGGGAAAAAATCCCGTTTGGAGACAATTCGTCTTCATGGTGAAATTAGCGTCGATGTAATGTAGCGTGAGGCTTATATATGGCTCCATGGTGCGACTCGACCATAGGTCCGTTGTGGTGGCAAAATATAATGCTGTTGACACTTCTCTTGCAACTTTTCCGCGACATTCGTCATAAAGGGCAGGCAGCGCAATTCTGCTGAAATGGTGACGTGATGGTAACACATACCGCTTGTCCAATGTATTTATCAGTTAATTGAACCCCGGGTGGCTTACAGTGTTGATAGGGCACATGTCCTTGGCAATCATGTATGCGATTGCATCCGTTATTTCTTTATGCCTGCGGGAGCTGGGTGAATATGGGGTGGCGTTGTAGAGCGTCTCCTTAATTGAGGACTGTGTTGCGGTAGCAGGAGTCGAGGAGCTTTTCATTTTTTCCTTCATTGCTTGGTCATGGATTACTGTGTACGGACTTTAAGTGGTTAAATAGATTGGTCGTATTCGCTTGAGGGGCAGACACGGTCGCGTGACATATCTTGCACAATATCTTCGTTTGTTCAGTCAGACTCCTCAAAACCGAAGTGTTTCCACACCACAGAATTTGTTTTACCTTTCTTCCCGACCAAAGGCTGCATTTCTGCCATCTTCACTGTCGTCTTCTAAATGTTTTGTAAGAGCAAGTTTTCAGGTGGGGGCGGGGCACAGCGGAGTGCACGTGGAGAAAGAAGGGTTCGCTCCATTTACCACACAAGACACGGCGGGCAAAATAATAATTTTATTCCGATTATCTTGTTTAATGATCGAGGGAAGCCAAAATCGTAATCAAAATCGAAATTCAATTAATCGCCCATTTCTATTATATTATATAATATATATAGGTATCTATATAATATAATACAATAAATAATATCACGGTCAAAAGCTGTGTGCGCCTCCGGATGATATTGTGAATTAAAGACTTTGTCAGGTTCTCGGACGTCTCTGGTACTTCCACAACAATTAAAGACTCGTAGTAGGGGTTATCTCGGCCAGAGTCCTGCATGGGTTCGGGTACCCGACGGGTGAACCGCACAATTTCGATGGAACAGGGGGAAAATAATGTAGGTACTGTGTCGGAGACGGGTGCTGGTCGGGTCGGACGCCTGAACAGAGTGGGTCGGTCTAGTTCTCTAGCTAAGCGGTGAAGAAACATGGCGGACATTGTGTTTACATCTCGTAAGCAAGCTCCCGCCCCCCCTCATTCATTATTGGTTGGCTTACAGATTTGCGGAACCAGTGGTTTGTAGTCCTCGGCCCTTCTAGCAGGCAAGGAAAGTTCTACTGACATGACGTCAAACGCGTCATTTGACGTCAGGTCAGGAGAAATGTAAGGAGGACAGCTGGGCCAAGGGTAGATTGGGTTAGACTGAGGGAAGAAAATACTTTTTTTTCAATATTATAATAGCGATTTGATAATTTTGATTTGAATGCAGGTTCTGTATCGGGGAAGTATCGCTTTAAGTTCCCAGGTCAGAGAAAAGCGATGTTGAGGCGCTGGTGGTAAAAAGAGAAAAATACCTCCTATGAATTAAAAACATTAACAACTGATTTAAAGGGAGTGAATCTGTTCACATGAATGGACACAGATGGATGGTACGTGACCAAGGACATTCTCACGTCTAATAAAGTGGTGCGACCACATTCTTTAGCGTGCCACCAAATGAAAAAGTTAGTGGCACAAGTAGAAAATGTGTCTTGAGCCCTGAGACAACATATTCTACATATTTATTTAGACCTGTTAACTTTCTGGAGGTAAATCTGTTCAATGTCCTCTGATGTGGAAGTTGTGGAGGAACTGTTTGACCATTGAGTAAAACTCACCTGAGAGTTGCGAGTGTACAGTGTGGACTCCGCAGTCCAGCAGAGAGCAGCTCCACTCCTGAATCCTGCAGATCATTGGTACTCAGGTCCAGCTCTCTCAGACTAGAGGAGTTGGAGCTGAGAACTGAGGCCAGAGCTTTACAGCATCTCTCTGACAGACTACAGCCATTCAGCCTGTACACACAATAAACACAAAATGTAAGGAACTGTGATTCTTTGATTTGAAATTTGTTATAAGACATGTTTTAGTAGTTTAAAGGTCCCATGGCATGCTACTTTATGGATGCTTTAATATAGATATTAGTGGGCCCCAAACACGGTATTTGAGATTTGAAGATTTTCACAAAATTCAGCCACGGTGCAGAATTACAGCCACTACGAGCCAGTCGCACATTGAGCTTTCCTCAAATGCGCCGTTTCGGTGTCTGTAGCTTTAATGCAAATGAGGAGGAGAGAGGTGGGTCAAGGAGGAGGGTGGGGGTGTGGCCCTGAGCAGCTTGCAGCCACGGTACCATGCGCTCTGTTTACAGTGGATGTAACGCAATTACGAGGCGCACACAGCCTTTGGCCGTGTTCCGTAAATATTCTAGAACACTCGAGGTGCTCCGGCGGGAGTCCTGGAGCTCTATATCTAAATAATATCAGATTATACATAGATATCTATATCATATAATATATATTATCACGACCAAAAGCTTTGTGAGCCTCCGGACGATATTATGAATCCCAAACGACTGCGTCGGGTCCTCCGATGTCTCTGGTTCTTCCACATCAATCTGAAGTAGACTGAACCGCGACATGGAGGAGAAAGGGATTGTTGACCGCGGTTGTCTCCCGCCCAAGCCTTATTGCCGAGGGACCACCGACTCAGCAGTGGTCAACACTTAGGCACCACCGCCTCCTGCAGTGCCGAGGCGGTGGTCCCTCGGCAGCGGGAAGCGGGGCTCAAGCGGGAGACAATCACGGGCAACAATCCCTTTCTCCTCCATGAGGTGGTTCATGTACTTCAGGGAGTCAAAGCCAAAGTTCCTTTCCCCCAATTCCTTCTCAACCATGGCTGAGATAACCCCCACTACGAGTCTCGTTGTGGAAATAAAAGAGATGAGAGTCCGACGTGTTATGAGCCATAACACCAATAGCAGAACGGGTATCCAAATAACAAGGAAGTGTACAACACTTGCGTTACAGTCCTGGAGCTCTATATAAATAATATCCTATAATACAGTTCTGAGATGAAAATGTTATTAAACTTTACTAAACAACTCTAAAGTCCACCTCACTGTCTGACTACATGATTATCAGAAGAATCGGAATGTAATAAAACATACACCTTATGCCATAATTAACAAACTGAATCCAACTTACACCTTTTACTGTCATGGTAAGACAAATAGAGTGAGATTGAGATCTTGTGTTTGATAAGATGAGTGGTGATGGAGCTGCAATGCACGCAAAATGCCAAGGTTTAGTTCAGTGCTGGGAGTTAAAGCGCGGCTGTATTGCGGCGCTGGTGTGATCGCTCTATTGGGAAACATAACCCACTTAAAGGACACATATGATGGCGTTTTCACAGCAAGTAAACATAGTATTTGAGTTCCAGAAAACATGTTTTTGAAGATGTATGCTGGATATAGCTTTTAGGAAAATCTCGCCTACCGCTATTCCCCTCTGTTTCAGTCCCTTCAGAATGTGCTGTTTCTGGTGTCTGTAGCTTTAATGCAAATGAGCTGCTGCCCATTGACCAATGAGCAGTCAGACTGAACCACAGCATGGAGGAGAAGGGATTGTTGCTGTTTGCGGACTCCTGGAGCTCTATATCTATATAACATAATAATAATATATATATATAGGTATTTATAATATATTATATCTGATATCGCGGCCAAAACCTATGCACGTCTCGGATGATATTATGAATCATAAAGACTGCGTCTGACGTCTCTGGTACTTCCACAACAAGTAAAGAATTGTAGTGGGAGATATGTCGTCCATAGTTGAGAAGAATTTGGGGAAAGGAACTTTGGCCTTGACTCTCTGAAGTCCATGAACTGCGACATGGAGGAGAAAGGGATTGTACTACGGGAGCTGAGCTGCCAGACTGCCGCCGAGATCCCCACGCACTAACTGCCGCCGAAGCTTTGGCGGCAGTCCGGCAGCTCCGGCGGTGTCCTCCGGGAGCTGAAAAGTCCGGAGGGGGTAGCTCGCCGGCAGTCCGGCAGCTCAGCTCCGGGAGTACAATCCCTTTCTCCTCCATGTCTCCTCCTCCGGACTGCCCGCAGCTCCGGCGGGGGGAGGCAGTCCGGCAGAGAAAGGGATTGTACTCCCGGAGCTGAGCTACCACAGAGTTCCCCCCGCCGGAGCTGTTCGTCCGCTGGTCCACAAAATCCTAACTATGCTCTGATTGGAGGGGAGTGGGGAAGTGGGAGGTAATATTAAACTGTGCCCCCTTCCTACGTAGGAGGGGACGCCAAAACTGTTATTATTAGTAGGTATTTGATTGAGGAGAAGGAGGATGAAGCGTTGGTTGGTGAGGAAAGGGATGTCGTGGCACTGGTAGTAAAAACAGAAAAAGACCCCCTATGCAATCAAAACATTAACAGCTTATTTAAAGTGAGTGAATCTGTTCATCTTTCTGGAGGTAAATCTGTTCAACATCCTCTGATGTGGAACTTGTGGTGTAACTGTTTGAGATATTGAGTAAAACTGACCTGAGAGTTTCCAGTGTACAGTGTGGACTCCCCAGTCCAGCAGAGAGCAGCTTCACTCCTGAATCCTTCAGATGATTGGTACTCAGGTCCAACTCTATCAGACTAGAGGAGTTGGAGCTGAGAACTGAGGCCAGAGCTTCACAGCATCTCTTTGACAGCTGACAGCCATTCAGCCTTCACACACAATAAACAAACAAGTTTACCATTTAACATAATGAAGGACGTGTTGAAAAATGTAACAAGATGTTTTATTAATTGAACTACATTAAATCCATAAATGTTAATTTAATAATCTGTGTAACTTTAACTTAAGTTTTAACATAATTAATTTATTATTTTCATCGTTATTAGAAAGTATTTTTAGCTGACCTAATGTTTTGTTAATACTGCTTGTTAAAATGTTTTTATTTTAACAAGCAGTATTGTAGCGTTGTGACTGTCAGAGAACGCATCTTCACATCGGACATTGAATTTATATCTGTACCATTGTGTCCTTTTTATCCGCCAAGCGAGTTCCCTCAACCCTTTTTAACAGCAGTCTATTTACACCAAAAGGCAAATGCTGCCTCTGCTTCTAGCAATCCCTTTTACGTGGTACAAAAATTACAGTCCATTTCAACAGATGCGCCCAACTTCATGTGATTTTAACCATGTGTCCCTTAAGACACTCACAAACTTTCAGCAATTTGTCACCTGTCCAACCAGGGGATAAGACACTTGACCTCTGTTATGGGTCAGTAAGGGATGCATACAAATCATTACCACTTCCCCCGCTGGGCTCAGCTGATCACGATTGCGTGCATCTATTGCCGACATACAAGACTGTTTAAAAGAGAGAAAAAAACTCAAATAAGGGAAAAAAAGAACTGGATGGAAGAAGCTGTGGACTGTCTGGGAATGTTATGAGAGCACGGACTGGGACATGTTTAAACAGTCCTGTGATGATGACTTGGACGAGCTGGCTGATGTAGTATGTTCATATGCTGCCTTATGTAGAGACACAATTATTCCATGCAAACAGGTTAACATTTTTCCAAACAATAAACCATGGGTGAATAGTTCTGTTAAATCTTATGTACAGAAAAAAAGGCTTGCTTTTAAGAGTGGAGCAGTCTCTGAGTTGCATGTGGCTACCAAAGAGCTGAAAATTGAAATTCTTAAAGCAAAACAGAAATATAAGACTGAACTGGAGAATAAAATAGCTGCCTATAACCTGTGCTCAGCCTGATCCAGTATGAAAACCATAACGGCCTCCAGAATCAGAGAAACAGCAACGTCTCTCTCTAGTGGACTTCAAGTCGGACACTGAGTTTGCTGATGCTCTTAATTGCTCTTATAATTGTTTTGATACCCTTGATTTTAGCCATGAGGTTCAGGAACTTGGTTTTAAACTCAAAGACAAACAGCACTTTCAACTATGACAAAATGACAACGTCTTTCACTCGACAAAGGTCAACAAAAGTACAGGCCCTGACAATATATGTGGCCACCTACTTAAATCCTGTGCAAAAGAGCTGAGCCCCATATTCCATTGCATTTTTAATAGGTCCTTGCAGACACAGCATATTCCTAAAGTCTGGAAGGATGCTGTGGTAGTCCCTGTCCCCAAAAACCCTTAATGATTTTAGACCAGTGGCTCTTACATCAATTAATTATAATGAACAATTTCGAGAAATTGGTAAGGTCAGAAATCATACGAAAAACTGAGCATGTACCCATGCAGTTTTCTCCCATGCAGTTTGCCTACAGGCCACGTAGGGGTGTAGAGGATGCCACAGTCACTTTTCTCCACTCACTTTTTAAACACTTGGAGGGAAGTGGGTCTCATGCTCGACTCCTTCTTGCTGACTTCTCATCTGCCTTTAACACAATCCAACCCCTCATCCTGGCGGGCCGGCTTTTAGAACTATTCAACCTAGATTTTAATCTTGTGGGTTGGATTGTGGATTTTTTAACTGGAAGGACACAGAGAGTAGAGTAAGTGGAGTACTCTCTAGCCAACTCTGCTCCTCTACTGGTTCACCACAGGGATGTGTGCTGTCACCCATACTTTTCATCCTGTACACCAACATGTGTCAAAATAAATTTGAAAACAGGACCATAATTAAGTATGTGGATGACTCCGTTATTATTGTCTCCTCCAGAAAATTTGACTAGTCATGGCCCGATAATTGAGGATTTTGTGAAGTGGTGAGAGGATTCAATTAAACATATCCAAAATATATGATAATTTATTTTAGAAAACATGTTTCCCCTCACGATGTCACAACAATAAAAACACAACCAGTGCAATATGTGGATTTGTATGAATACCTTTGGAACAATAATTTATTTTAAACTGAATTATGTACTTGAACTTTGCTGTGTGTAAAAAGGGGCACCAGCTTCTTCACTGTCTGAGGAAACTGTTCTACCTCCATATGGATAAAACCATAATGACCTTGTTTTATCGTGATTTCATCACATCTATTGAATCCTTTTCTTGGGTTTCATGGTTTGGAAGTCTTTTTGTCAAGAACAGGAACTCACTCAATCAGGTGGTGAAATGGTCCAGTAAGTTAATAGGAGATTCTCAGCGGAACCCGGCCTCCCTGTACACTAGACAGGTACAGCGGATAACCGACTCTATTTTAAATGACCGTTTGCATCCTTTGCACAATGAGTTTCAGCCTCTCCCTTCTTGAAAAAGCTTTTTAGTTCCAAGGTCTAAAACCAAGCGTTTTAAAAAACAGCTTTGTTCCAGCTGCAATCACGCTGATGAACAAGCTGCAAACTGCAAAATTTGCACAAAATATATCTGGAGCATATATCTTTATGTATTGTTTATTAATTTTTAGATCTTTTTATCTGGTTTTTACTATCTACATTATGCTGGTCAGTTTTAAGTGTCCTAATTGGGATTAGCACTGGAGCACTTTAACCGTTTTAACTGACGGTCCCATTTGTGTTTGTGTGTATGTGATGTCTGAAACTGCCTGTCTGAAACGGAATCCAACTTTTCAAAGGCAAAGAAAGATTACCTACGGGTACAAATAAAGTAACCTGAACCTGAACCTGATTAAAACATTGGATATTTAAATATTTATTATGATTTGGGTGTATGTTAGTTGATTGAAAATGTTTTTTTAATCTTTAAGGCTTTTAAATTGTAGTATTATTTATTTTGTGTTGTGTTTAATGTAATACGTTATCAATGAACGTGCAGCAAATAATTCTATGTTATTAAAACTTTTAATTTCTAGTTTTATGATTATTATCCTTTGTGTATTGTTATACATATATATTGTTATTAGTGAACGTACAGATATGTTTTGTTATAATAACTTATATACTCTAGGATTAGGTACAGTATATTTTGTTGAATGTATTGTAATACATGTTATAATTGAACCTAAAGAGATGTTTTGTATATTATTATGACTTATATTCTAGTATTATGTATATAGTGTTGTGTGTATTGTAATACATGTTATTAGTGAACTTACAGAGATGTTTTGGAGGCTTTGACCACTGGCAGCAGCATCAGAAGACCCTTCTCTGTAGCTGAGTATTTCTTCAGGTCAAACACGTCCAGGTTCTCTTTTGATGACAGTAAGATGAAGACCAGAGCTGCCCACTGAGCACGAGAGACACGTATTTTGGAGAGATTTCCGGATGTCAGGAACTGTTGGATCTGCTCCACTAGAGAATGGTCTTTCAGCTCATTCAGACAGTGGAACAGATTGATGCTTTGCTCTGTAGAGAGATCTCCACCTAGCTTATTCTTGATGTAAGACACTGTTTTCTTTGTGGTCTGTGAGCCCATTCCTGTCTGTCCCAGAAGACCTTGTTTAATCGGAGTGATCAGTGATCTACTTCGTGTCTGGCCCAGCAGACCTCGTAGGACATTCTGATTGGTCTCCAGAGATAGGCCCAGGAGGAAGCGAAGGAACAAGTCCAGTTTTCCGTTCTCACTCTCTAAGGCCTTGTCCACAGCACTCTGGTAGAGGAGGAGGAGTTTATCTTCACCGGAGATTGGCTGTTCTGTGAGCAGATTGACCCCATTGTCGATGAAGGACTTAAAGACATGAAGGGCAGCCAGAAACTCCTGGACGCTCAGATGGACAAAGCAGAACACCTTGTCACCTTGGAACAGCCCACACTCCTCTTTAAAGATCTGGGTGCACACTCCTGAGTACACTGAGGCTTCGTTGAAATATTCTTTACACTCTGCCAGGTCTTCCTCGTAGAAGATCAGCTCTCCACTTTCTAGCTGTTTAAAAGCCAGTTTTCCCAGAGAAACAATGATCTCCCTGCTCTGTGAACTCCAGTATCGCTCTTTATTATCTATCCCACGATACTTCCTGTCCCCCTGTATGGACTGAACCCTCAGGAAGAGGCTGTACATCTGAGTCACAGTCTTGGGCATCTCTTCTCCTCTCTTAGATGTTTTGAAGAAGTCCTCCAGAACTTGAGCAGTGATCCAACAGAAGACTGGGATGTGACACATGATGTGGAGGCTGCGTGATTTCTTGACATGGTTGATGATTTTGCTGGCCAGCGTCTCGTCTTTGAATCTCTTCCTGAAGTACTCCTCCTTCTGTGGGTCGGTGAACCCTCTGACCTCCGTCACCATGTCAACACACTCAGCAGGGATCTGATCTGCTGCCGCAGGGCGTGTGGTTATCCAGATGTGAGCAAAGGGAAGCAGGTGGCCCCTGATGAGGTTTGTCAGCAGCACGTCCACCGAGGTGGACTTTGTGACATCAGTCCAGATCGTATTGTTCTGGAAGTCCAGAGGAAGTCGACATTCATCCAGACCATCCAAGATGAACACAACTTTGCACCGGTCGTCTCCGCAGATTCCTGCTTCTTTGGTCTCAAGAAAGAAGAGATTAAGAAGTTCCACCAAGCTAAACTCTTGCCTTTTCAGTAAATTCAACTCTCTGAAAGTGAGGAGAAATGTGAAGTGTATGTCCTGGTTGGCTTTGCCTTCAGCCCAGTCCAGAGTGAACTTGTGTGTTAAGATGGTTTTACCAATGCCGGCCACTCCAGTTGTCATTATTGTCCGGATGAATTTATCTTTTCCAGGTAAGGGTTTAAAGATGTCCTCACATCTGATCGGTGTTTCCTCCTTGAATGGTTCCCTGGAAGCTGTTTCAATCAGTCTGACCTCATGTTCCTTGTTGACCTCTCCAATGCCTCTCTCTGTGATGAAGATCTCTGTGTAGAACTCATTCAGAGGTGTTGAATGTCCTGCTTTAGCGATTCCCTGAAACACACACCTGAACTTAATCTTTAAATGAGACTTGATCTTTTGTTGGCACTTGACAGCAGGAGATCCTAAATGAGAAAACAGAAGACATCAGTTAGTGGATGGTGGCATCACTGGGAACATAAATTGTGGTTGGAGAAGCTGGTCGTGACAAAGACTGCATGTTACAGATTCTAAATGTTTAGGACTATTTCGTTTTTTCCACAGCAGTAAGATTGATCTAATGATAGTAATAATGATAGTGAATTGGTGTAAAATGACATGCTGATATAACAAGATAGTGTTGCATCTCTTTCACTGAGTTATTCTGCTGTTGATCTGCAGTTTATGTTTAATATTATTAATAACATTAATAATAATAATAATTACATTGAATAACATTTCATTTCAAGGCGCTTTTCATGACACCCAAGGTCAGCTTACAATTCATAAAACACCAAAAATCTAGTCAAAAGCAGCAAGAGCTGCATCGCCAACAGCATGATCAAAACAAGACATAAGACCCAGGTAGGAGGGGGTAAGAACAGCAGTGAGGAGACCCAGGTAGGAGGGGGTAAGAACAGCAGTGGGGAGACCCAGGTAGGAGGGGGTAAGGACAGTGAGGAGACCCAGGTAGGAGGGGGTAAGAACAGCAGTGAGGAGACCCAGGTAGGGGGGGGTAAGAACAGTGAGAAGACCCAGGTAGGAGGGGGTAAGAACAGTGAGGAGATCCAGGTAGGAGGGGGTAAGAACAGCAGTGAGGAGACCCAGGTAGGAGGGGGTAAGAACAGTGAGGAGACCCAGGTA